>QRFJ01004951.1:0-226857 GCA_006176705.1 Cocos nucifera | reverse complement strand
CCAAATAAAATTAGAATTTATTTAACCTAATTAAAATAGGTCTTAATCTAATTAAAAATCTAATTAAATTAGATTAAATTTTATTTAATTCTAATTTAATTTTTAATCAGATTAAAAATTGGGTTGGCCCAAGTCCTAATTGAACTAGGACTAGTTCTTCCTTACACTTGGCTTATCCAATAAGCCAATTGGACTTGATCTAATAAAGTCCAAACTAAATCTAATTAAATTATATTTAATTAGACTTAATTTTAGCTTTTTAATTAAATTAAATTAAGCTACATAGCAATCGAATTGCTAATCGATCCTCCTGCAATACTTGTGCTAGGTTAAACATCAATCGTATTGATCGTTTAACCTTAAAATGATTCTAAATCGTTGATCAACCATCTGATCGGATCATGAATTCTAATGTATGTGACCTCATAAGTCTGAACCTAAGTCGATAGCATAGAAATAAATTTTTATATCAATTAAAATAATCATCTAGCAATGCTACCCAACGGTCGAATAGGTCGAATGTATAGAACAACATCCTTAGAACCCATGCGGATATAGTTTTCATATAATTCATCTTCTTGATCAAAATGCTCATAGGATACCTCAGAGTTCAATTATCAACTTTTATCAGATTGTCCACATTGTATTTCAAAATATCAAATCCATCTGATGGATTATCCTGGCCAAGATTTTGCTATATTGAAATACAGTGATGCATTCTTCTCCAACTCTTAGAGTGGTCAATTCCATCTTGATCACACACCGACTTTGCAAGTACTTGATTGTGCATAGAAGCCTTTCATTATTAAATTAAAAATTTAATTAGTCTAGTATCAAAGCATAGTGAGTTGCTTGTAAGTCACTGAGGTGATCTCAAGTCTAAGGGACACTTATACCTATATCCCATCAGAGACATTCTCGATAGTAGAATGCTCTGAAGTTGATTATGTTCAATGACGATGTACCCATATATCTCATCTGTATGCCATATTAGTATCTCCACAATCCTTGGTTAAGAGGACAACCAATCTATATGGCATACAACGATCTATGCTCGATAGATGGTGTCATCCTAATTAACAGCCTATCATTTGATTGTGAATAAATTTAAGGACTAATTGATAAGTCCTTTCTTTATCGAATCTAAATAGTCCTAAGGACTTCATCACAATAATGGAGTTCATTAGAAGATGAATACTTTATGATAAAAAGATGCCAAAAATATATTTTATTCATTAATGAATCAATTATAGATACAATGCAGCTCAACCGTCAACAAGCTGATGATTGGCTTTGAGACATATTTTTCAACAACTTTCACTTATTTTAAAGCTACTCAGCACAGTATCTAATACCCATCTTCAACTTGTGATTGTCGAACTCCTTTATTGCTAGGACTTTAGTGAAGAGGTTGACCAGTTTCTCCTTTTCATCGATCTTCTGAAGGTCGATGTCACCTCAATCCACGATCTCTCAGACTAGGTGGAAGTGGCGCAGAATGTGCTTCATCCACTGGTATGCCTTCGATTCTTTCACTTGAGCAATGGCATCAGTGCTGTTGCAGTAGAGTAGGATCGAACCATCAAGGAAGGGTGCTACTCCGAGCTTGGTGATAAACTTTCTCAGCCACACAGCTTTCTTTACAGCATCTAATGCTGCCATGTACTCTACTTCACAAACAGAGTCTGCCATAATATGCTGCTTGAAACTCTTCCAGTAAATGGCTCCACCATTCAGAGTAAAGATATATCCTAACATACTTCTACTGTTATCATGGTTTGATTAAAAGCTGAAGTCTGTAAATCCCATAAGTTTTAGATCTGACTCATCATAAATCAACCATTGGTCTTTAGTATTTCTCAAATACTTAAGTATGGTTTTAACCACTTTCTAGTGATTTTCTCCAGGATCAGATTGGTATCTACTCACTACTTCTAGTGAGTATGCCACATTTGGTCTTGTACATGTCATGGCGTACATGATAGATTCCACTGTCGAAGCATATGGGACTCTACTCATATGCTCTCTCTCTTCAAGAGTTGGACAATCCTTCTTAGAGAGAAAAATTTCATGGCCTATCAGAAGATAGCTCTTTTTGAAATTCTCCATGTTGAACCTCTTCAGCACAGTATCTATATACGTGGCCTGGGATAATCCAAGCATCCTCTTAGATCTATCTATATAGATCTTCATTCCTAGGATGTAGGATGCTTCTCCCAAGTCTTTTATGGAGAACTATGATGACAATCAGACTTTTATTCCCTGGAATACAGGGATGTCATTCTCGATTAAGAGAATGTCATCCACGTATAAGACAAGGAATACTATTACTGGACTATTTGTCCATTTGTAAATGCGGGACTCTTTTCCATTCTTAACAAAGCCATATATTTTGATCACCTTATCAAAATGCATGTTCCAACTCTGAGATGCCTGCTTCAATCCATAAATGGATCTTTGAAATCCGCAAACCTTGGACTCATCTGTGGATGTGAACCTCTTAGGTTGTATCATATACATCTCTTCAGTCAGTTCTCCATTTAGGAAAGTTGTTTTCACTTCCATCTGCCAGATCTCATAGTCCAGATGGGCAGCTATCACAAGCATTATTCGAATGAATTTGAGCATTGCCACAGGATAGAACGTCTTGTCTTAATCAATACCATGATATTGATGATACCCCTTGGCAACCAAATGGACTTTATAAGTCTCCACCTTTTCATCTGCGCCCTTTTTCTTTTTGAAGATCCATTTACACCCAATGGGTTTAACCCCTTCGGGTGGGTCAATCAATGTCCACATATCGTTGACCTTCATGAACTCCATTTTGAATTTCTTGGCCTTAATCCATTTCTCAAAATCAGGTCTCTGCATAGCATCCATGTAGGTGATCGGATCCTCATCGTTCTCATCAAGTTCGATGGGATCACCATCCTAGATCAAGAAACCATAGTATCTATCTGACGATGCAGTACTCTACCGAATCGCCTTAATGATATAGGTACATTGGACTCTGAATTTAATCTAATCAAATTCGATTCTGATTCAGCTATAGGTGTTGATTTTTCTACCTATTGAACTTTCTCAAGTTCAATCTTAGAGGCAATAGTTCCTTCACCAAGAAACTTCTTTTCCAAAAAGATTACCTTAAGGCTAACGAACACCTTTTATTCTTCAGCATGGTAGAAATAGTAATCCTTACTTTCTTTGGGATATCCTATAAACACATATTTATCAGATCGGGGTCCAAGCTTATCTGTATGCAAATGTTTGCCATAGGCCGGACAACTCCAAACCCGCAGGTGTGAGAGTGTAGGCCTACGCCCAGTCCATATCTCATATGGAGTCTTTGCGATAGATTTACTTGGTACATTATTCAATATATAATATGCAGTATTCGTTAGATATATGTGCCCTAGAAGCCAAAATTGGCTGACACTTGTAATACACTTCTAGGGGCAAAATTATAATTTTGACTATAAATAATAAAATGAATTATTTTCTATCACATATGTATATTTAGTGTCTATGATATATCTCTTGAGTTAATGGTAATGATAATTCTTATTTTCAAGAGTTGAAAATTTAAGACAAGAATTTTCATTATTAACTCATAAAATGCTCTTGACCATAGGATCATCATGAGGATGGTGATTGATCCAAAAGGTTAGTGTACAATCGCTTCTTTATAGTAGATGAGTCTTAAGTCTATGGTGTTGAGATACCGGAGCGAGAGTACAGGTACTCGTTAGAGAATAAGGGCACTGAGCGTGACCACCTCGAGTAGTCATTAGGAAGTCTACCTTCTCGTCAATGACTGACTCGATGCTGCAGTGGTGTGTCTGGTTCTTTGATCTGAGATGCATCGTAGTTCACCTTGAGGGTGTTATAGTTTGACTACACCATTACTCGGTCTCCTAGCCATATGGAATCCTGAGGTGTATGTTGGCTATAGCATGTTCATTGTAGGAACTGGATTGCATCAAGATGGAATCTATCTACCTCGGTGGTAGAGGAGCAGCCCTATGATGATCATGAGAATCAAGTCCAGAAGTCCATGGCCATGGCAGAGTGAAATAATAGAAAGAGTTTCTATTTAGGTTTTTCACATCGAACTTGAATCGAATGATTACATCATATGATAGAGACTAGGGTTTGACGAGTTCACCTTAACCCTAATCTGATCGGGGCTCAAGATAGAAGAACTTAATCACACAAGTAGCTGCACCAAGAGGTTCGCATTCAGCTCTGATGGGTTGCCACCATATACTGCTAGGTGTCACTGGTGGATTTTGGGAGCAATTAGAATGATTTAGATGATCGATCATTCTAGCTGTTCGAATCAAAAGAGTTCTGATCCATTGAAAGGAGTTTCGATGATGTCGATGATAGAGATCATGACATATCCCATTACCATACAGAACTGAACCTAACTGGAGTCACACAAATAAGGGTTTGAATCTGGTGATCATCAATTGAACTAATCCAGTTCAATTGATTCTGAATGAGATTCAATTAGGTTCAAGAAAATCATGCTACAACGATTGACCATAACTTCTCCTTTTTCTTCATAAAAGTTGTCTCGACTAGGCCAATGAGTTGTGCTCACTCAGGTTACTTATTGAAAATGTCACTTATCTACGCGTAACAAAAGGATTGTTATGACACTTTCTAGTCAAAAAAGGATATCTTACATGAGACAATTTAGAGACAAACCACCTGCCACCCACACCATGCTAATTCTTATCCTTTGACTTTTGGTCAAAAACTTGACTTTGACCCTTGGACATCAGCCACACATACTATTGGAGATCAGATAGGGCTTGTCCCTTCTGAATTTGAAAAGGAGGGGGGCACACGCCTGGGATGGCATGCACCATGGATTAGGAGACTCTGGAGTTCCCATACTGGGATTGGGACTCCAGGTTGCTTCTTGGATCAGAAATAGGTGACCTCACCTAAGACTTTGTCAGTCTTAGGCACCACCTTTAGATGAATTGTGCGGCCTCTCATATGATGGATCAGGATGATATCATCCCACCAATCAGATTCAGATCTGATTAAACGAAGCAACGAATTAGCCGGGGCTTGTCTATGGCGCAACTACTAATAAAAGATCTATCTGCACCCATTTTTTATAGCTTCTCTCTTAGCCAGACCCAAGCTATCCTCTCTTTTCTTCATGCCACCTTTAGCTAATCTCTCTCTCTCCACGGTCGGATGGTTGGGCTTTCAGATTTAGTGCGATTTAGGCAAGAAAGGCTGCGAGAAAGGAAGAGGCAAGCACTGCTGCCCAGAGAGACTGCTGTTATCTTCGAAAGGAGATTTCGAAGACCTCCAAATCAGATCAAATCTAATTTTTTGAAGAAAAAAAGAGAAAGAAAGATCTCAAATCAGACGAGTGATATTGGTAGGGTCAGCACTTCGTGGCTAGATCCAGAACCTGCAGGGCTTCAGGCACGATCAGTCAATGGGTATCGAATTACCCCATACAAGTAAAACTAATTTAGATTTAATTTATTTAATTTCTTTTTCATTTTTATATTATTAAAATTAGACTAAAAAATGTCAGATCTAAATAGGATCACGCAAATTTTTAAAATATGCCTCCGATTAATAGATCAGAACGAACCTAACCCCAGGAAATTTTCATATTCTCCTTCAATCGGTATCAGATCCAGTTCTTAATTAAAATTATTTAGATTGATAATCTAATAATAATAATTTAGATACAATAAGATATGATTAGATCTAAAATTTAAAAATTAAAAATTAAAATTAATTTAATCTATATCTAAGAATTGTATAATACAGTAACTAGACTAGGAATCAGAATTATTCTTATGTATTAAGTCTTAGTATAATTATAATTTTTATTGTTAAATATAATTTTTTGATTTTATTATTATTATTTTCTAATCTTAAAATATTATAATCAGATCTAAAAATAAAAATAATAAAATTAATTTGCTATTATGAAATAATAGTTGCACATTATGACTAGAATAGAATAGTTTCTGCAAATATCTAGATTTATTTTATTTAATGAATGCAAATTTAAATTTAATTTAGATATCTATGAGATATTTAATCTGAAACATTGCATTCTGATACATGAGATGTAGCCAAAATGTTCAATCAGCCAATTTTCTTATATGAGATATATGGCTAAATCTAATTAGTTTTGTAGGAATAGTTGTATTTCTGATTAAGACATTTTCTTGAACGTTCCAGTCAAAGAACAAAGTAGACTTAAAGACCCTCCTCCCATTCAAGGGTATTCTTATAATATTGTAGAGGTGCTGCACGTTCGTCCTTAATCAAAAAATTAAAACTTACTTTCGTAAACCCAGGATCCCAACCCTTAGGATCTTTATTTCATATTTTATTGAGCCCTAAACTTTAATTGAAAATTAAAGATTATGAAACATATTATCAAAATTGAGAATTTCAGATCTAAGGACATGTTCATAAAATTAGGTTCGGACTTGAGTAGCTCAATTAGGACTAGCGTTGATCAAAACCAAATCAAGAGTTGGTTAGATGGGATCAACAATACTAAATTGACTAGCCTAATATAACAGTCTGCGGCAGATCGGTCAATGAGGTATCGACAAGGCAAACCAATAGGCTCAGTGGTTAGAGTATGGATTGTGGCTAACTGATTGGTCTAGCTCAATATTTGTCTAAGGTAAGTTTGGAGAACATCGACTGATTTTTAATTAAGAGCTACGTCGGACTCGATTGGGCATCTTATTCGAGTTAATGCATATCCTTCCATCGGTCCACTTACCTGGCCATGTTTGTTGACTCAGCTTTTGATCTGATGGTGGTTAATAATCCGAGCTAACCCTGCGACTGGTTAGTCATAATGGTTATGAACTATGTCAATCTAGTTAATGGAGACCTATCAAATCTCCCTAAAAAGATAAAGTCTAAGGTCTTCCACCATGTAGATAGGCGGACCTCCCGAGTTGATTGTTCTTAGCTGGTTACGTGGCCAAATGCACTGAAAAAAGATTGCAACCAATGTCTATGTAGGCATTGGATGCAACAGCTGAGGATAAATGGGCTCAATATTCTGGATTACGATTTGAGAGACTCAATAGAAATTCAATCTGTGCAAATGATAGCGTCTGACTTAACTTAGGAGTCGGACCCTATATTCCAGACCGGTGAGATCATGAATCTAGAGCGTTTGGGTGATCATGATTTAAAGATCATTGAAAAGAGTTATGTTCACTCATTGGCAAAAAAACCATCACCAATAACTGTAGGTGAGGTGATGAGTTAAGTCGGTGGGACTGCACCATCCACAAAATCGTAATTCATAAAGGGATTTTTGCATCTCTATATGGGGAGTGTAAGGGAATCCGAGAAAATAATGGAAAGCTATTTATTTTAAAAAATAAAATTTCTAATATATTGGTTAGTCTTAATTACAGTATCTAACTAGGAAACTTTTAACTCTTCTATAGAAAGAATATCTGCATCCGACCCACACACAAATCCTAAACACCATAGACTGACCGGACCAAATTATAAGGATTGGCTCGAACTTCAAAATCATTTTGGATTCTGAGAAGTTAACTCATGTATTGGATCGGACCCTCCCACCTTACCACTCAGTCCATCGCGTTGAGCAAAGAGCATCTTGGATAAGTGGATAGACAATGGATATAAGGCCAGATACTTACATGTTTGGTGCTCGATGTCTTAATGAACTTCACACCAAACATAAGAATTCAGGACGCTCGTCAATATGGCTCACTACGAGATGGTTGTGAACAGAGTTCGCAGTCAATTAGCACTCGGAGTTCAAGGCTAAGATGCATGATGGGCATTATCCAGATCATTATCTTAATGATGATCAAGATATGGAAGACTTGAGAAGCTCAGAGTTGAGGTGGACTTGAATCTGTAGAATGATATAATTCCGTAATTCCTTGACTGATGCATATGGCAATTCATCACAAACTATCATATACATAAACTTCAAAACTCTTGGGCCGAACTTATGAACATGCTGGTTATAGCAAGAGCCATAAGGTTCTAAAGCTCAGTACTTGCTATGGAACGGACTTTTCAAGAAAAAAATCTTTTAAAAAGAAGAAAAAGTCTATGAAAAACAAACATGGGAAGGAGGAAAAAGAAAAACAAATACTACAACTACCTTTCGAACCTCTGGTTTAACAGTAAAAAAGACTGTATTATGTGCCTACAGCAAGAAGAAATTTGATTTCTATTTCTTGCCTGCATTAGAAAGCTATGTAATTATTTTTAAGGACCATTGTAAAATTCTTTACAAAAGAAATAAATTGCAAATGGTTTCCTTATTAAATATCTTTATCAGTATATGTTGATGTAATCTATTTTAATTTCGGAGCAAAATATGAATGCCATAAAACAAACATCCTAGGATAGTCCTAATGTTACGTATTCCATGGCACTAGATAGGTCATATAGAGAAGGATAGGGTTAACAATTGGAGAAAATTTTGGGCTATTGGTCTGCTGATTTCCAAGTCATATCCAATTTGTGAACCCTATTTTCATGGGCAAAATACTAGCTCCCTTTTGTAGAATGGGAAGGAGGATCTTCTTGTCTAGTACATAAGTGTATATAGCCATTTTTTGATTGCCGGCTAGAGGGCACCTAGTCTACTTATAACCTTTACCGGTGAATTATCTAGTATGGGTATGCGTATCTTATGAGACACAAAGTCTAAGGTAATTTGAAAAGTTCAAAGAATCAGACGATGAAGTAGAAAAGCAAAATGGGAAATCCATTAAAGATTCTTCGATCAGTCGAGGTTTGAGAATATTCTTAGTCAGGAAATTTCTAGACTATCTCAGAAAAAAGGATATAGTCTCTCAATGGACTCCACCTGCAACACCCAACTCAACAGGGATTTCATAATGAGGAATCAGACCCTATTAGATATGGTCTGTCCATATGAGCTCACAGACCTTCCTAAATTTCGGGGATACTGTTTTCGTTAACTGTAATGTACTTTTGAATAGGATTCTTTAAACGTTCCTACCACACCGTTGAGATATTGGCATGGTAAGAAACCAAGTCTGATCATCTCAGATTTGGGATTGTCGGCTCATTGTCAAAAGACAACAGCGGGACAAGTTAGACTTTAGTCCTTTAGAGCCGATTTCATAATATCCTAAAGAGTGATTAGGATTATTAATTTCTATATTTCTAGAAGATTCATTAATGTGATTGTGAGTCGGGCATGCCAATCTTCTTGAAAAAATGTTTATTCAAGATAGCCGGCTAGGGAAAGCAGATTTCAAGCTCGATGAGAAAGTCTCCCCAATAGCAACGAGCTAAGGACCAAATAGAACCAAAATTTCAGGTTAAGCCAATCTATATACTACCTCTTCCAACCTCGTAGATCGGAAGGGTTTTCCATCCCTCTGAATCACTTAACTACCAAGATGTAGAGAAAATGATCACAAAAGGTTCACGGTTTACAAAAGAGTACCATATGCCAGAATTGAGCGAGAAACATTAGAGATATGAAGTCAGAAATACATCGACACCTCAACCAAAGGTGTGACTCCAAACAACATTTGGTTGTTGATTAAGAGAAGGCAGAAGAGAATAATTCTACTTCAAAAGGTTATAGTTCAATGGGACCATACTATCAGACCTTCAATAAGCTATGCTAAAATCCACCCACATTGTGGTTGGCCTATTTCGAGATATATCATATGGCAACCGGAAATATTCAATGAATAGAGATAATTAAAAATGTCTAGTTTAATCTGTAATGATTATCCAATTGCAAGCTAAAAGCCATATATATTATTCAAGCATCTCGGGCTGGAATATCACCTTTAATGAGGATGAACTAGGTTTCTCAAAGAAAATAAAGGAAAGTATCTAAAGAGAGATTTAACTGTAAATCAACCACATGAAAAAAAACCTAACAATGGAATTACATCCCTTGGACCATAGTTAAAGAGCTCTAAAAGACTTCCTGAAAAACTAACACATCATCTGAAGGAAATAGAATAGACAGCAGCTAGACATCACAGAAAGAGTACATAGAGGAATACCAAGAGTTTTAGTATAAAAACTCAAGAGACTTTTAGACCAGCGATCATCAGAAGATGACCATAAACACTGAGAAATAGAAGCAGAGTGAAGGACCTTATGGCTTCAGTAATTAGGAGCCTCTGAGCAGTTTACCACAACAATATAGACAAATGTATGTCCGAGCAGTACATAACTAATACAAACTTGGAATCATGTTTATATCCTAATACTTAAGAAAACTAAGGATATTTTACTGTCTTTAAGCACATGGAGAACTCAAGGTCCAGGGGCATCAGGGACCAGACTTTAGTCCGATGAGAATTGATCGAAAGTACATCTGAAAGCGTTTAGCAATGGTGGAGCTATCAGGCAAAAACCAAAGAACACAAGCAGATTCCACCATGGAAGTAGATACATCGTGCGCATCAAAACTGCAAAAGAGGCATTCCTGGTACAAAAGTTTGGCCATGAAGATCGGAGTGATGCCATCAAATTTGCCATTCCTCTGTACTATATGACACAATAGTACCATGCCTTTGCTAGGTGCCGAGGTCTCACAAAATCTAAGGCACATCAAGCGGCGATTACCACCTCATCTGTAATAACCTTCGAAAAGGATTACGTCAGAGGTCAAGAGGTCGACTCACAGATAATGGCGTGGATTCGCTTACCAAGTATTAGGCCAGCAGAGACGAAGGCCCACCTTGAGAGGTACTTCATCAGTCATTTGAGATATACCAACATACAACATAATACCTTTCCAATAGACACATATAATGATAAAACAAACCAATTACTGACGTACTAAAATAGTATTCATCAATTAGACAGATTTCTTTATCATAAATGCGACCGTAGGAATTCGAGACATATCTGGATTAATACAACACAATACCACTTGATCAAAACCGAAGCTATAGGAGCTTATGACACGCAACCACACAATATAACCAATAATCTGCATGGACCAACGCACCAACAACAGGGGCACGATCAGAAGAAAGTTTCACTATACCATACTCGGTCTCAGCATGTCAGAACAGCAGGCTATATAACATCTTCACATATTAAATCAAAAACATTGACACCAATATACTGCATCAGAGTGTCCACTGAGGGATGGAATTACTGCTAGAGCAAATATAGAATGATTTAGATGATAGAATCTTTCTAGTTGTCTGAATCAGAAGAGTTCTGACCCATCGGAAGAGTTTCGATAATTGTCGATATAGGAGATTCACTACATATCCCATTACCATACAAATTGAACCTTAACGGTACACAAATAAAGGTTTGAATCTGGATACCATCAATAAACTAACCCAATTGATTTGATTGGAATTAGATTCAATTAGGTTAGGAAAACTGCTAAACACGTTAAACTTATTCCCATTCATCATAAAAGTTGTCCGACTGAGCTAATGAGTTTGTGCTCACTCAAGTACCTTTACTTTGGTCTGACTAAAGCTTGGTCCAGATCAGAAAAGGATTGTCTTAAAATTTATGAAATAAATTTAAGACAATACTTGTCATTTCGTCACCTGCTAATTCTGTCCTTTGACTTTGGTCAAACATTGACCTTTGACCTTGAATCCTACTCATGTGTCATGCACTATTGAAGAGCAGATAGAGGCTTTGTCCCCTCCCTGAAATTTTGAAGGAGGTGGGCGCATGCTAGCCGGAAGATTTAATTGACATTAACCTATGGATATGGACGCCTTTTGGAGTCCCATAATGGATGGGACCCAGGTTGCTTCTTGGATTCAAACTTTTAGGTGACCCCACCTATAGATTTGACAATTCTTAGGCGCCACCTTAGGATTAAATCTATGAGCCCCTCAACTGGATTGGATAAGTATATTCATCACCATCAGATTTAGATCTTATTAAATGAAGCAACTGATTGGCCAGGTTGACTATGGCACTGCATGGCGCAGTAGGGTCTATGTAAGGACCTATCTCGCCCACTTTTTATAGACTTCTCTCTTAACATGCCCAAGGCCGTCCCTCTCTTTTCTCCATGCACCTTTCAGGCCATCTCTCTCCTCTCCATGCCAAGGATAGTTGGGCTTAATATTAGTGCGATCTCGGCAAGCACTGTGCATAGCGACTGCTGATCTTTAAAGAAGTTTCGAAGATCCTCCAAATCAGATCAGATATAATTTTTAAGAAAAAAAAAAGAGAAGGAGAAGATTCTCTAATGATATGAGTGGATACTGTTAGGATCCAGGCATGCGTGGCCTAGATCCAACTCAGGGCTTCTGCAAGATCATCCAATGGGTAATCGGATTACCTATATCAGGTAAACTAATTTAGATTTAATTATTAAATTTAAATTTCTTATTTATCTAAACTGACAAAATGTCAGATCTAATTAGGATCTAAGAGAAAATTTTTGAAATATGCCTCTCGATCTAATCAGATCTGAATATTTTAATATTCTTTCCAGTTTATTTTCTACTTCACTTCGAAATCTTTTGAACATTTCAAATAAATCCAACTTATGTTTCATCAGATAAATATATCCGTACCTGAATAGATCATCTATGAAAGTTATGAAGTAGAAATATCTATCTTTGGCGTCTATGCTCATTGGTCCACATACATCAGTATGTACTAAACCTAAGAGCTCAGTAGCTCTTTCACCCTTTTCAGTAAAAGGTGACTTGATCATTTTTTCAAGAAGACAAGACTCACAGGTCAGAAGTGATTCACAATTCCTGACTTCGAGGATTTTTTCTTGGATCAGCATGTTTATCCTATTCTTATTAATGTGACCTAGCCTGCAGTGCCATAGGTAGATATTAGAGACATTATTTAATCTAGGATGTTTCCTAGAAGTGTACATTATACTCACTGGCTATAATAAAATATAAATACCATTTCCTTGTTGTCCTTGCATTATTGTAACATCATTAATAATAATATCACAATAATCTCCCTTTATAGAAAATGATAACTATCCTTGGCCAAAAGGCTAACAGAGATTATATTCATCAGAAAGGAAGGATAATAATGATATTTATTTAAAGAAATGATATTAGTATTGAGAATAAATTGAACTATTTCCATAGCTAGAACTTGAACAGACCTTCCATCTCCAACATTTAGAAATCGCTCATTATTCTTAAATCTTCTACCAATTTGAAGTTCTTGCAACATATTGCAAATATGGATCGGACTTTCGGTATCCAATACCCAAGTAGAAGTATCATAAACAGAGAAATTATAAGGTGTTATCATATAACATTCTCAATCAGCAACTACTTGCTCATCTCTCTTATTCAGCCTATTGGAGTCATGAGAATCATGATACTAAGGACAGTTCCTTTTCCAATACTCTTGCTTCTTACAATGAAAGCACTCTATCTAATCTAGGTTATTCTTAGACCTTATGTTTAAATTGAGCATAAAGGCCCCAGCACGAACCACTTCGTGCTGCTAAACAATATTCAACTTTCGATACTTATTATCGAAGTTGGATCCCATAAGTTAATCACTATCTAACAGTGAATGGAACAACTGTGGTTAGGATTTAACTGCATAAAGGAGAACCAAAAGCCTAATTAGTAATTGATTCATTAAACCTAAAGATTTGGACTTTAATCAAAAGGTTTCTTTCACTATTTTATTCAAATTAGTAGCCTCTACCTCCAATTCGAGAAATTACCCTAATTTCTTAGTAGGTACTAGAATCCACATAGACTGCACAGAAGCTCAACTATGATTGATCAACCTATGTACACTAAGTATAGGTTCATAACCAATTATTTCTTCAAATAATTTTTAGTAATTTAATTTTGCCTCAGGTATCTTTTCAGTAGGTTAGGGCCTCCACTAAAAGTCCTGGTTAGGTCCAACCATTAATATGATCATACTTGGTCCATCTAACTAATGAATGATTAAGCCCAACTATGGTTGGTCAGCCTAACCACCATTTAGAGAGATGCGGTCAAGAAATCATATTATAAATGATAATTCCATTAGCGGATAAGCACCAGGCCTATGGGCCTCCAATGATTATCCAACTAATGGACCCATTATCATCCACTTAATGGAAGGCTATGATCTAGTTATCACCATAACTATTTCATTTTAAAGACCTAATAGTTTTAGAGAATTTAATTAATTTGATTTAGAGAAAAGATCAAATTAACCAGTTTGTCATGGTCCTCCCACTAGCTTCACCAAGTCAGGTTAAGGAAGACCATTAATAGACTGGTCTAGGAGCACCTAAATCAGTCACACTGATTTACCTAGCTGATATGGGTCAACTCAAATTGTCAAGTGATCAGATCAGAATTTAATCTCAACAAGAAGGCTAGGTAAGTGAGATCAGTGGGAGGGTCTGCCAAAGCTTGCCTTAGACACCATCAAAAATGGCCAGTTAAGCGGGCTTCCAATTAAAAACCATCGATCGTATGTGCCAAACTTACCTTAGATACAACTGGTTTTATTAGTCTTGATTAGATCAACCTAACAGTTCGAGCTAGACCACTTAGCCAAGAATCAAGTCCATTTGGTTCTTGTTAAAGACATGAACTTGACCAACTACAACTATTGTAATTGATCTAGAGAATTCTTAACTTAATCTAGGACAACAATTGATTAGATTTAGTCAATTCTCTAATTAATCCATTCTTTAATCTAACCTTAGATCTAACCTAATTAATGGACCTAATCTCCACTAACTCATTAACCCAATGTGTTATGATTCGTGTCATAGGATCTTTAATTTACAATCCTAGAACCTAATCAAATAACTTCTTAATTCTTAATTAAGTTTTGGACTAAGGGTTGGGATTTGGCTTTCCAAAAATAATTTTTATATTTATAAAATATTTTTATAATATGGTTCTATCAATCAAATTATATGTTTGATTTATAATCAATATGCAAGTAAAATATACATGAAACTACTTTAGATCTAATCTAAACAGATTCATGTATTTGAAACAATTTTAACATCAATCAATCATAAATCAACTTAGATCAAATCTAACATATTTATGATAATTAAAATTAGATTAAAATATTTTTAATCAGATCATAAAATTTTTTATATCTAATCTAAAATTTTATGATCAATATTTTAGATCAGCACGTACTAGGACAATCTTATTACTGTAAGAGGCAAACCTTACAGTAGGACAACCTTATAGCAGTTCGTGTAATTTAAAAATTTTATTTTTAGATCTAAAATTATTTTAAATCTATTAAATCATAAATAAAATTAGATCAAGTCTAATAAATTTATGATTAGGAGCATATCATCATAAATTAGGATAACCTTTTTCACTGTAAGGGGTAAATTTTATAGCAGGACAATCTTATAGCAGTTCATGAGATCTAAATTTTTAATTTTAAATTTAATAATTAGATTATAAATAAGATTTAATCTAAAAAATAATCTAAACATGCTCAAGAAATCATGTAATAAAAATCTAGCTCTGATACCAATTGAAGAAATCAGAGCTAGGATTTCACGGATAGATCTTAAAACTTTTTCAAGATCAGACAGTAAAAAATTTAAATAAATTAAATATTTATTTAAATAAATATATAAATATTTAGATCTTAGATCTATTATATGATCAAGATATGATATTAAATAAAAAATTAAAAATATAAAGGAGAAGAGAAGGTTGATCATATCAACCTAGATCTACACTACATCTAATGCAAGTATGAAATCAATAGATCAAATCTATTACCTATATAAGTTAGACATTCTAACTTGCTGATCCATGCTTGAGGATGAAGTCATGAGCCGCACATGTCTCTAGTCTCTAGGAGTCATCCACACAAGCCCACGAGCACGATCAGAAATCCTAATGCAGGAAATCAGTATAGTATGCTAATACTGTGCTGATCTTTCTTCGATGGTCGATTAGATGCCTCCTTCTTCTGGATTTAGACTCTTCCAAAGAGAAGGAGGAGAGGAGGTTTTAGATGTGAGACACTCTCAGAAAACTCAAAGAGGAAGGAAGGAAAGAGGTGAACACAGCAACCTTAGAAGAAGGCCCTCTTCTTCTTCTCTTTGCTCTCACCTAGACACCTAGTTTTGTGTCTATTGAATCTCAATGCCAAAGAATCATTTTCCTCTAATTTTTACACCCCTAAATCCTATCTCAAAGGTCTATGTTTCATAAAAAAATTTAAGTAAAAATTTATTTTAAATAATATGTTATGGAAGAGCCTTGTCTAAGTCAAGTTTCTAAACAAGGCAAGACCATATATGGCAAGTTGTCGGGGCGCCCAACACTTGGGCGCCCCCACCTCATCCCATGCTGTGGACCACCACAAAAGAGTGCACAAAAACCTTTTTTTTACCATGGAAATCATAAAAGAAATTAGGGTGGGGTGGCACACAAAGGAACAGTCAATATTTGTTGGGATTCTATTATATAGAGTCCAATACCACAACAACTTTTCATCTATTGACTTGGTCCTTAACTAAGTCTCAAATAAATAGGAGAGGAAGAGAAGGGAATGCAGGAGAGGGCCTGGGGAGAGGATTTTTCATGAAAAAATTTTAAAAAATAAGAGTGGGGGGCATTGGGGTTAAGGTGGCGCAAGGAGGGAAGTCCTAGTCAGGCTAGGACTTCCAATTTGACTTGGTCAAATAAAATCTTTTAACCAAATTAAATTAGATTTATTTCAACCCAATTAGAATAGATCTTAGTCCAACCAAGACCTTAATTAAATCAAATTTAATTTTAATTTAATTTTTAATTAAATTAGAGATTGGGTTGGTACAAGTCCTAGTCTCACTAGGACTTCCAGTTTGACTTGGTCCAACTTGATCTTCAGATGAAATAAAATTAAAATTTATTTAATCTAATTAAAATAGGTCATAATATAATTAAAAATTTAATTAAATTAGATTAAATTAGATTTAATTCTAATTTAATTTCTAATTAGATTAGAAATTGGGTTGACCCAAGTCCAAATTGAACTAGAACTAGTTCTTTCTTGCACTTAGCTTATCCAATAAGCCAATTGGACTTGATCCAATCAAATTAAAACTAAATATAATTAAATTATATTTAATTAGACTTAATTTTAACCCTCTAAGTTAATCAAATTAAGCTAAATAATAATTAAATTGCTAATCGATCCTCCTGCAACACTTGCGCTAAGTTAAACATCAATCATATTGATCGTTTAATCCTAGAATGAATCTAAATCGCTGATCAACCATCCAATCAAATCATGAACTCTAATGTATATGATAGCATAGGTCTGAACCTAAGCTAGTAGTATAGAAATAGATTTCTATACCAATCAAAGTAACCATCTAGCAATGGTCTTCAATGGTCTGATAGGTCGAATGTATAGAACAATATCCTTAGAACCCATATGGATATAGTTTTCATATGGATATAGTTTCCATATAATTCATCTCCTTGACCAAAATGCTCGTAGAACATCTCAGATTTCAATTGTCAACTCTAATCAGGTTGTCCATATTGTATTTCAAAATATCAAATCCATCTGATGGATTATCCTGGCCAAGGTTTTGCTATATTGAAATATAGTGATACATTCTTCTCCAACTTTTGGAGTAGTCAATTCCATCTTGATCACACACCAACTTCACAAGTACTTGACTATGCTCAGAAGTCTTTCATTGCTAAATTAAAAATTCAGTTAGTTCAGTACCAAAGCACAGTGAGTTACTTGCAAGTCACTGAAGTGATCTCAAGTCTAAGGGATACTTATACCTATATTCCATCAGAGATATTCTCGATAGCAGAATGCTCTGAATTTGATCATGTTCAATGATGATGTATCTATACATCTCATCTGTATGCCATACCAGTATCTCCATACTCCTTAATTTAGAGGACAATCAACCTATATGGCATATAGCGACCTATGCTCGATAGACGTTGTCGTCCTAATTAACAGCCTATCATTTGGTTATGAACAAATTTAAGGACTAATCGATAAATTCTCTCTTTATTGAATCTAAATAGTCCTAAGAACCGCATCACAATAATAGAGTCTGTTAGAAGATGAATATTTTGTGATGAAAAGATGCCAAAAATATATTTTATTCATTAATGAATCAATTACAGATACAATGTAGCTCAACCATCAATAGGATGACGATTAGCTTTGGGACATATTTTCTAGCATGCCTCAATTTAATGGATTTTCAAAATGGAGAAATTTGATCATATTAGATATGGTCCGATCCATGATGAGCTTCATGGATCTTTCTATTTTTTTTAGGGATATAGTTAATGATAGCTATCAAATTACTAAATAGGATTCCATCTAAAATCGTTCCTGCCACTGCATATGAGAAATGGCATAGCAAAAAGCCAAGTCTGAGTTATCTCAGAATTTGGGTTGTCCGATGGTAGACAAGTTAGAGTCTAGATCCCTTAGAGCTCTATTTATTGGATATCCTAAAGAGTTATTAGGGTATTACTTCTATCTTTCGGAAGACACAATGTGATTGTGGGTTGACACACCATTTTTCTTGAAAAATAGTTTGTTCAAGATGGTGGCATCAAAAGACAGATTGACTCGAGGAGAAAATCTCCAAAGAGCAAAGAACCAAAAAATCTGAGGAACCCAATTAGTCTAAGCCGATCCATAATTCACTACCTTATCCACCTCGTAGGTCAAATAGGATTTTTCGTCCTCCTAAAGGTACTTAGGTACTATTTCAAAGGATGTAAAAAAAATATTCCTCATGGAAAATAGGATTCATGGTGATGATCCTAAAATCTATGATGAGACGATATCAGATATCAACTCCAAGAATTGGTTAGAGGCAATGAAGTCAAAGATTGACTTGATGTGCTCAAATCAAATCTAGATCTTGATAGATCTACCTAAAGGTATAGTATCTATTGGGTGTAAATGGATTTTCAAGAAAAAAGATAAGTATAGATGAGCATGTGGAGACATTCAAGACTAGGCTAGTGGCGAAAGGGTATCAGGATACCTTCTCGTCAATGGCCATCCATCCGTATATTGCTTGCCATTGTAGTATATTTCAATCATGAAATATGGTAGATGGACGTGATAACGGAGTTTCATAAATAGATATCTTCAGGAAGATGTTTATGGAATAGCCATTTTATTTTCACATCCAATGATGGTGATCACAAAGATCTGCAAGCTGTAAATATCCATCTATGGATTTAAGCGAGCATCTCAGAGTTGGAATACTTGATGTAATCAAATCATTTGATTTAATCAAGAACGAGAAAAAATCAAGTGTGTTCAAGAAGGTTAGTGAAAGCATTGTTGTCTTTCTTATATTCTATGTGTATGATATCCTCCTGATTGGGAATATTATTTCCATGCTGACATAGGTCAAAGTATAGTTATCTAAGAAATTTTCTTTGAATGACCTAAGTAAGGCATCCTTAATTTTAGATCTATAGGGATAGACTGAAGAGGATGCTGGGTCTTTCACATAGAGAAGGTGCTGAAGAGGTTCGACATGGTGAACTCCAGATCTAGGGCAATGTAGACTTAGATTTTATGTCTGACATAAATGATCGAAAGTCGACATCTGAAAGTTTATTCCTATGCAATGGTGATACTATAAGTTGGAAGAGTTCCAAGAAGATGGTTTCACCTCATCCGTGATTACCTTAAGAAGGAACACATCGAGGGTAAGAGAGTCAACTCCATAGACCATGCGGTTAATCCACTAACGAAGTCTTTAGGCCCATGGAAGATCCAAGCCCACTTTGAGAAGATAGGACTTAGATTTATAGCCAATTGACTTTAGGTCAAGTAAAAATTTGTTAGATGTGCGCCTTAGGAGTCAGATTGGCTGACATTTGTTAAATACTTTTTAGAGGCATTTTCATAATTTTGACTTAAAATAAATTAAGGATTATTTATTCTATCATATTGTGTATAAGGTGTCTGTGATACATCCATCGAGTTAATAGGCATGATAACATATATTCTCAAGAGTTAAGAATTTAAGGCATGAGTTATCATAATTAACTCATAAACTGCTCTCGATCATAGGATCATCATGAAGATGGTGATCAATCTGGAAGATTGATGTACGATCGCTTTTTTAGAATAAATAAATCTTAAGTCTATGATGTAGAGATATCGAAGTAAGAGTACAGATACTTGTTGAGAATAAGAGCATTAAGCATGACCACCTCAAACAGTCAGAAGGGAGCCTACCTTCTCATCGATGACTAGCTCGGTGCTGTAATGTATGTCTGGTTCTTTGACCTAAGGTGCATCGACAGTTCACCTTGAAGATGTTATAGTTTGACTACACTATAACTTGATCTCCTAGCCATTCAGAATCCTAAGGTGTATGTTGGCTATAACATGTTCATTATAGAAATTGGATTGCACCAAGATAGGATCTATCAACCTCGGTAGAGGAGTGATCCTATGATAATCATGAGATTGAGTCCTAAAACCCATGGCCATGGTAATGTAAAATAATAGAAAGAAGTTTTTATTAGTGTTTTACATCGGACTCGAATCGAATGATTCATTCATAGGATGGGTGTTAGGTTTGACGAGTTCACCTTAACCCTAATCCCTTCGGGGCTCATAATAGAAGAACTCAATCACATAGGTAGTTGCACCGAGAGGTTTGCTATTTGATTTTGATGAATTATCATCATATACTGCTAGGTGTCACTGGTAGATTTTGGGATCAACTAGAATTATCTTGATGATCGATAATTTTAATTGGATGAATCAAAAGAATTCTGGTCCATCGAAAGGTATTTCGATGATATCATTGATGAAGATCACAACATGTTCCATTACCATATAGAACTTAACCTAACTAGATCACACAAATAAGAATTTAGGTCTAGATGTCATCAATTGAGCTAACCCAGTTTGATTGATTTGGATTAGATTTAATTAGGTTCAAGAAAATCGTGCTAGCATATGATTGAACCTAATATTCTTCTTCTATCATTTTTCTGGCTCATCTTGACTGAGCCAAATTAGATTTGACTCACTTGAGAGCCTTGTATAGCTCTATCCTAGTCTGACTAAAACTTGTTCAGGTCAGAACAATCTTGTCCTAACCTGAATTAGGCTTGTCCTAATCCATCGGATGGAAACAAGATAAGACCTACTAATTTTTGGAACTATTTAAATAAGGCTCATCCGAAAATTCTATAGAAATTTATCTTGATCTGACTGGACCTTATCCAAGCTTGATTAAGACTTGTCCTAAATTCCACAAGATGAAAATAAGACAAGGGTTATCTTTGCCAAATTAGGACTTGTCCTGAAATCATGAGATGAAATTTGGACAAGCCTATCCCAGAAGTTTTAGATGGATTTTTCTTGATCTGACTAGACCGAGTCCTGGTCTGATCAAGGCTTGTTCTAACTTGATTAGGACTTGACATAAATCCATTGGATGGGATATGAAAAGATTTTGTCCAAAATATCATGAGATGGAAACAAGACAAGGGTCAAATGTTGACCCAGTTTATAGGAAAGAAGAGATATGGCGTGTGCCCCCTAGAATTTATCTGAGGGTGCACGTCCATATGGGATTTATGTGAGGAAAAGAAAGCCACGCCCCTTATGGTGTGCGCCCTTATGGATATGTATGGAGGCATCCCATTCAAATCAAGTTTGAATGGGTCAAAAGTTTGAATAGTTCAAATACTTGGGAGATAAGAGTTGTGCACCAACTTTCTCTTATCCCAAATTGTTCCACACCATTTTTTAGGAATTTTATGCGACAAAAATTCAGAAGAATGTGGTGTGGGGTGTGGAGATTATTGAAGAGTCCTTCTGCTTGTTGGCTTTGACCTATTCAATGTCACATGTGAAGGGACTCTTGGTTTGGTCTATTTAAAGGGCCCTGTGCAAGCTGTTGTGCATAGATTTTTCTCTACAACAAAGCCCTACCAAAATCTCCATCTCCATGCCTTCTTCATCTGATCCTCTTCCTCTTCTCCACATCCAACAATTGGGTAAAACCTATGAGCAAAGATCAAGTTCTGTTGACGCTAAGATTAGCAAGAGATGATGGTATTCGTGAGAGGGATGCGTAGCTCTCAAAGTTTGATTTGAAGGCTCTATGGAAAGACATCAGATCTAATCTTTGGAGATTGGATCCAGAAAGAGGAGACTTCTAGATCTGATCTGAGTAGATACTGGTAGAGATCGGATGCGTGCGTGGCTCAATTATAACCTCGGATCAGTCGTCAGATCATCACAACGGATAAACGATTTATCCGATCATATGATAATTATTATCACTATTTTTTTATTTTTAATTTATTTTTAATTTTAGATCAATCTAATCAGATCTAAAAACTCTCAAATCTGATCGGATCATAGAAAATTTTTAAAATTATTTTGCTATAAATCTGATTCGATCAAATACATCTTGCGGTAAGAAAATCTGATTTTTCTTTCAAATGCAACATGAAGGATGATGGTTTGTGGGCTAAGAAAGGATGATCAAATCTTCATCTTATCTTATTTAATGCCTTATGCTCTTAAAGTATATTATGAAAGATGCAATGCACACAAAGTAGGGTGTCCAAATATGTTAAGTTATTTTAAGGTTTTATTAGTTTTCTATATTAATTAAGTGTTATGAGGTGTATTTATTTTCTTTTTATATCAGGTTATGTAAAGCAAGAAAAATAAAATGTAAGTTTTAATTAAATTAATTAGATTAATAATGTTAGATTTTATTTAAACTAATTTAAAAAATCTAACTAATTGAAAAGTAAATTATACTATGATTAAAAGATAACTAGGTAACCTACAAGCAAAGCAAGAAATCAAATCAATTTTTAGGATAATAAGTTATTCTAAGCTATAAAAAGTAGTAAGTTAATAATACAAAATAAGATAATTATTTAATTATAAAATTAATGTTAGAAAGCAATTAATAAACCATATATGAAAAATAATATAAAGTAAAATTTCTAAAAAGACTAAATAAATGATAATTAAGTAATTAAATTGAATTGACCGATAATAAAAGATAAATTGGTAGTTAGTAGAATAAAGTATGAAAAGTAGAAGTAGGAATGTAGTAAATAATATACTAAAAATATAAAATAGTAAAATAACAAAATTAATAAGGCATATGAGGTAATTGTGCAATAAAATAAAGCAGTAAAATCAATAAGACAATAAAGCAGTAAATAAGAAAAAAAATGATTTTAATTTTTTTTATTTTTTATTTTTATATTTTTTTACTAAAGCAATCGTGCTATAATCTCTGACAACGACATCAAAAATTTAATGCTTGTCATTACAGTACAAATAAAAATTTAAATCAATCTTATTATAGGTTAGAATAGTGATCAGTTAGATGTCGATTTTCTTGAGGATTGAAGGCTAAGTTACGTTTAATTTTAATTAAAAATAAAATTTTAATTTAATTTATAAAATAAAATTTAAATAAGTAAATTAAAAAAATAATTTATATTTTAGTAAACTAAAATAAAAGAAAGTAAAGAATAATTCATTGGGATTTTAAAATTAATTAAAGGTAAGAAGAAAAATTTGTCTAGGATTTCAGTTCCATCTTTCAATATATAAGTTTATAATTGATTCATGCAATTTTTTATTACCAACATATAATCTTATGAGATGAATATTTTCTTGATCTAATTATAACATAACCTATTCTACCAAGCATGGACCATATCTAATATGATCATGATCCATCTCATAGACATCGATTATTTAGATGGTGTAATCAAAGAACATAAACATAATTCTAATTAAATCTTATAATTCATCATAATTTAAGCATAGATCGTATGTTTCTGTGATCACGATCAATCTTTTTAGACATAAATTGTAAGAAACTAAACATTAAAGAATGAATAAGAAAAGCACATAAAAGATAAATAAATTTTATTGCTTAATAAAAAGATAAATATTGCATAAATTATAGACTCTCATACTAAAGACTTTTCTTACTTCCTAAGATATGAGACCTTTAGCCGCACATGATTTTGATCCTTCTAGCTTTTGGCATGTTCAAATCTCTCGTATAAAGAAAAAGAAAAGAGAAAGAAAGAAGAAGAGAGGAGAGGAGAAGAGAAGGGAGAAAGAGAAGAGCTGTTCTAGGGTCTAAATGACCTGAGAGAGGGTGAGAGAGGGCTAATCCCCCAAAGAAGGATCTTGTTTTGGCTTCTAGCATGAGGGAGAGCTTAAATAGAGAGAAAATTAGGATTTCAGAGTTATTCTTGGAGTCCAATTGGAGTTTGTATCAAATCCCATCTTTCTGCTATTTTTTGGCCACTGATCTTAGATCAAAAGGCTTAAAACCAATCAAAAACCACCACTAATCACATTGTTAATGCTTGCTTTATTTCTTGGCCATTAGATCATTTGATCGGTTGAAATTGGGCAGCTACATCGCGCTTAGAAGCCTAGAGAATTTATAATCAAAATCGGCAACAATTATATCTGTCCAATCCCATCGGATGGCGCCCAAGGAGCTGGAAGACTTAGAATCAAAATAGGAATGCTTTTTGACCATTGGATCTAGATCGGAAATGCTTATCGCCATCCGATCGTGCCTTCAAGAAACTGTTGGACCCTATAAACCGACTTCACCATAGTCCCCACCTAATCAGTAGTTGCCACGCCACCTGAAATGACCAAAAAGCCCCATGCGCTGTGTTATTCTATCATAGACTTGTTAAAGGTCCATGATGAACCAAACACTATTGCGGTCCACCATGGACGCATAGTTTTTGACGTCACCCTGACATGAGCCGAATGAGAGAGCTGGGCTAGAGTCACATGGTGGACTCATTGGCATGGTGGGCTATGGCACTACGGTCTGGGCCGCGCTCGATCGAGTCAGCTAGGCTGCAGTCAGTCTGAGCCAGTCGATTCTTCTGAGTTGGTTTGGACTAAAATAGCTGCCCTTTTTTTAAAAAAAAAATTATTGCTTTATTTCTTCCAACCTTCGTTTAAACTCCAATTTAGCTTTGATTTTCATCAAATTTGATTTATTTAAATCCATAAATCAAGCTTTTCACATTGATAAGTTTTGGTGCAGAATTTGGTTGACGTCGGATCGAGCTAGAGTCGAGAAGGACGAGGTCGCCGTCGGTGACCTACAAAACAAAGTTCCATTTGGAGTCGGTGGGGGTGGCTCCGACAAGACCCTCCGATAATCAAATTAGCTCTGGCCAATAGAAATGGAGTACTCAATGAGAAGTTTGGCAGAGTTTAAAGGAGGAGAGGAGAGCTTAGAGCCTAGAGTAAGCAAATCTGGAGGGTCCTTTTTATAGGCGAAACTTGTTGTAACTGCCTTGATTAATGAATGTCGTAACCGTCCTGATAAATATCGATCGTGATTGACTTGATAAATGACAATCATTATTATCATGATAATTATAATCGTTCAGTAGTGGGATCGCCTGTAGGAATCCATCAACAGTCTGTAAGGAGTTCGGCTTCCATAGAAGTCCGACTGGAGGAGGAGTCTGACCGCTGAGGAGATCGACTCCCGTAGAAACTCGACTGCTGGAGGAGTTTAAAAGGGGCTCATCCGCTGAAGCTTTCCCATGACTATCGATTGTATTATCCGCTGAGCATCCGAATAGACTTTGATGGGAGTGGGGTTTACCCCCAACAATAGTTCTCCCACTTTCGAGTTTGAAATTCGAAGGAAGGGAGTACCAAAATAGGTGACTATCGAAGTCCTTTCCTGGGCTCCACACCCGTTGAAGTCGAAGCTCGGGGATCATATCTTCTGCAACTGAGGTCAGCTCGAAGAGATCTCATCTCCTACAGTCGAGGTTGATACGGACGCTCAGGGAAGATCTTATCTTCAGTAGTCAAGGTCGGTTCGGAGGAGATTTCATCTCCTACGATCGAGGTTGATACGGGCGCTCGGGGGAGATCTTATCTCTAGTAGCTGAGGTCAGTTCGGAGGAGATCTCATCTCCTATGGTCGAGATTGATACGGGCACTCGGAGGAGATCTTATCTTCTGCAATCGAGATTGGCTCGATCACTCGGGGGAGATCTTATCTCCAGTGGTCAAGGTTGCCTCGAGGGAGATCTTATCTCTTGCAGCTGAGATTGCCTCGGGGGAGATTTTATCTCCTACAGTCGAGGTTACCTCGAGGGAGATCTTATCTCCTATGGTTGAGGTTGCCTTAGAAAAGATCTTATCTCCTGTAGCCGAGGTTGATACGGACGCTCGGAGGAGATCTTATCTCTAGCAGTTAAGATTAGCCCGGTCACTCGAGGGAGATCTTATCTCCTACGGCCGAGGTTGCCTCGGAAAAGATCTTATCTTCTGCAGCTGAGGTTGCCTTGGGGAAGATCTTATCTCCTATGATCGAGGTTGATGTGGGTGCTCAAGAGAGATCTTATCTTCTGCAGTCGAGGTCAGTCTGGACCCTCAGAGGAGATCTTATCTCTTGCAGCCGAGGTTAATGCGGGGACTCAGAAGAGATCTTATCTCCTACTGTCGAGGTTGGCCCAGACCCTTGGAGAAGATCTTATCTCCTATGGTCGATGTCGTTGCGGGCGCTCAGGGGAATCTTATCTTCTGCAGCCGAGGTTGACACGGTCGTTCGAAAGAGATCTTATCTTTAACCGAGGTTGAAGGTCTTTGACCTGCTCGTGTTAGGACGTGGTTCTACTTCTATTCCTAACATGGCCACTATTGACTGCTTCTTCTCTATCATCACGTAGTTTTTGCACCAAGAAATAATATTATTGAAATGGAAGAATTTTACTCAAGGAAAGTTACTGGCAGCACATCCCCAAATTTTCTATGTTTTAGGATCGTGGGGGCATTGTTCCTCTAAGTTCCCTCGAACGGTAAGTCCTGGACTGGATGATCTCCTTATCCCAGAGATAGCATCTATGATGCCGAGAGGCGGCCGATCTTCTTGTCGTTCCTCCCTCAATAGTTGTTCTAGCTTCTGAGGGAAGGACTTCTTCGTGCCCTTCTATTAGAGCTTTCTTGATGACGAGCTCAAGGAGTTCGGGCCTTGCTTATGTTGGAGAGGTCATGAGCACGGCCGAACTTTATTCCATCCTCCTATGAAATCAGTGGGAGAACTTCATGCCCCTTTATCGGAGCTTCCTTGATGACGAGGTCGAGATGGAGTTCGGCCTTGCTTGCCCTTTCTCTAGCGCCAAATCTATTGGTGCAGAATTTGATTAACGTCGGATCGAGCTGGAGTCGAGGAGGATGAGGTCACTATCGGTGACCTACAAAATAAAGTCTCATCCGGAGCCGATGGGGGTGGCTCCGGCAGAACCCTCCGATGGTCAAGTTAGCTCTGGCTAACAGAAATGGAGTGCTCAATGTGGAGTTCAGCAAAGTTTGGAGGAGGAGAGGAGAGCTTAGAATCTAGAGTAAATGTATCTAGAAAGTTCTTTTTATAGGTGGAGCTTGTTGTAACTGCCTTGATTAATGACTGTCATAACCATCCTGATAAATGTCGATCGTGATTGACTTGATAAATGACAATCATTATTATCGTGATAATTGTAATTGTTCAGTAGTGGCATTGCCTGTAGGAATCCATCAACAGTCTGTAAGAAGTTCGGCTTCCATAGAAGCCCGACTGGAGGAGGAGTTCGGCCGCTAAGGAGTTCGGCTCTCGTAGAAGCTCGGCTGCTGAAAGAGTTCAAAAGGGGCTCATCCACTAAAGCTTTTCTATGACTACCGGTTGTATTGTCCGCTAAGCATCCGACTGGACTTTGGTGGGAGCAGGGTTTACCCCCAACAGTAAGCTTCTTTCCTATAAAACATAAATAAAATTATCAATTTATTAAAATAAATATTAATTATTATATATTTTAATACTTTTTATTTATAAATTAATGATAGTTATCACTCATCCTTGATCGCCTTCATCCTCTCCTATGCTTCCCTCAACTTTTTCTTGATGGCAATGAGAACTATCTTTATCTTGTCCTCGATATCGATGAGTTTCTCCTTGAGTGCCTTTGCCCTCTCTTTGACTGCCCTCACCTTCTTCTTGGCCTGATCAGTAGGCACCCTTCATCTTCTCCAAGGCCCTGGCAAAATAGTTGAGATTATGTGCATGCTGAAAAAGAAGTAGTATTTGAGTTAGATAATAAATACTTAATAAAATTTGTCCAAGGTAGGAAGTTTGGTACTACTTACCCGAAGAAATGAGTCAAAGCCATCGGAGATGTAGATATTGAAGCTCTGGCCTTTAAAGAACTCCTTATCAATCAATGGTAGGATTGCCCAAAGTAGCTCTTTGGTGACCCTATTGTTCAATAGACCTAAGTTGGATGATTTAATGCCCCACCTCAGGTTGTAGACCTTCTACTCTACCTTCGCAGGAGCTAGGGCAGATAGGCCAGCTCGAGATGGTGTTGGGTGAGACATTACCCTACCCTATGGGGTTGACGATGAGGAATGGCATGATGGTAGCCTCGTGCTGGGCGGAAGCATTCGAACTGGGCTAGCATTCTCCACTTTGGGGCTAGCATGAGGAATGGCATGATGGTAGCAAAGACTTTACTATATGGTGATTTGTATGACTCAGGCCGACATTGACCAACATCTACTTGGACAGCAACTTGCACAAAGGCTATGCAATATGTCCAAATAGGACTTTGAGGGATCGGCAATCAGCATCCGACAACCCCAGAGCATGGTTCAGTGACTTCTAAGGCTTGCCCCATGAGGTAGTAAGCTCCATGGATGCTTGGAAGAAATAAAGAAAAATCTTTCCTTCCATCCATGAACAGAGGAAGCGACACCTTAGATCAGATGGCATTCTTTCTGAGGTGAAACATATCATCAATCACTCTCTTAAGAATGTTTCTTCAAGGTAAAGCAAGCTTGGAAAAGCGATACCGATTTAGGACATTAAAAAGAAAACAAAGAATGAGAAAAGTGATAATTAACCTCTAGGAATTCGATACTGGGAGGGTTGAGATGAGGGAATAGCATTTCAAAATTGGAATAAGAAAGGGATGAAGAGGAAGCTAATGTCCGGCGTTAAAGGTCTCCTCTTATAGACCTAGCTGGCCTTCAGGAAGGTCATTCACCCGACACTAAGGCACTGCAACCTCATGGTGGAACTTCGATGGGATATGATATTGAAGATGAATAAATTCTAAGTTGTCGATCCCATGGTTGATTTTGATGATTATCAAGCTTTAAGGACTCATTTGGTTAATAAAAAGTGGAGGGAGGAAGAGGCAGTTTCTAGAAAATGGAGAGAAAGTATCTTATTTGATTGGAGTTTTAAGAAGAGAGAGAATAAAAAAAGCTCTTCCCATGAAAAATCACTTTCCATATTTCATAAAAAGTGAAATCTATAGAGAAGATGAATTTTGATACTTCCCATGAAATGAAAAGTGGTGGTGCTTTTTTTTTCAAAATATCCTTTTAAGATCTACGGCTAAGATTTTACAAAATATTATGGATGTTTAAGATGAATACTGAATAATGATAATATAATATTATATTAATATTATCCTAATATTTATATGAATATAATATTAATATTATAATATTTATTATATTTTAGTATTTATAGTAATATAATATTTTTATTAGTATTAATATATTATTTATATTAATATATCAATGATTATATTAATATAATATTATATTTATTAAGATTAATAAATTTATTATATTAAAATATTAATATTATATTAACATAATATAATATATTAATATTATATTAATATGATAAATTATTATAATCTAATATTATATTATAATATATTAATATCATTTTATCTTAATATAAATATAATATTTTATTTATACAAAGTTCAGGAGCAAAAATGTATGGCCTTATATATATCTATTAGGAATATAATAGGTATTCTACATAATTTTTTTAGAAAAATGGATGCTCAACGAAATATAAACCACTCTTCAATAAGTCATCTTTTCATGGTCAACCAAACATATCGAAATCCTACTCTTAGAAAATAACTTCCTGGGAAGAAAAGTTCTTCTTGCAAACCAAACGAGTCCTAAGTATATTATGTATCTAATCACGTATTTTAAAAGTGGTTGTAGATCTTTCTAGATGTTAAAATTGAAGAAATAAGTTAAGAAAAAGATCTCCATAAGATTCACTAAGTCAAAGTCTTCAAAGAAGAAAAATTCAAATTTGGACTTAGTGGAGTCGACTCCAGATCAAAAGGAGCTGACCCCTGTGCTGAAACGAGCTAAAATAAAAGAGCCATTTTTTAGACTCTAGGAGTAGAGGAGTCAACTCTAGCTTGTTGGCATAGGGGTCGATCTATGGGTCATCCCTTATTGAGTAGCGGCATATAAACAAAGAGCCATTTTTTAGACCCTATGGCCAAGCCAACTCATCAAGATTTTGAATCGACTCACGGGCAACAAAAGTCAACCCCAAGGGAAATAGAGTCAACTCTAAGCTCAGGATAGGTTGTAATGACTAGTTTATGCAACTTCTCCAACGGGCATTTCTCTACTCTAATGGCTATTTCAACCCTTTCAATAGTCAAATCTCCATCTCCATCTATTAGAAAGCTTATTTAAAGATAGAGAATAAAAAAAAAGGAGGGAAGTGGATAAAATAAGAGAGAATCATTCAAAATTGAGAGCTGCATTGAATATCCATCAAATAGAAAATGAGAGGTTTTTAGAGTTGAAATTCTAAGAGCTTTCAAGAGCCATCTTCAACAAATTCTCAAGCATCCTTTCAATATTCAATAGAAGAGAAAGCAAGCTTCAATCGAGCCATCAGCCTCTTCTTCATGCTAAAAAATAGTTTGATTTTTTTTATTTTGTTCAAACTAAAAATTATTTCTTGCTTTATAATTTCTTTATAACTTTCTTTGGAGGAAAGAAACTTGGCGATTAGGCTAATCTAAGCCCATAATAAGACGTTGTAAAGGTTTGGTTGGTGAGCCCAAAAAATCAACTAGATTGTTAGTGAGCCTGAAAAAACTAACGATGTAAGGTTTTGGTTGGTGCTCCTATTAAAAACTAACTAAATTTGTTTGTAAGCCCAAGAAAATAAAACACTGTAATCAAAAGTGGATATAGTAGAAATCTCAAAAAAAGCTTGGAGAGTGGACGTAGGTGCATATTGCACCAAACTACTATAAAATTTTGTGTTTGTGATTGTGCCTCTTGCTCTATCCTTAAATGCCTTTAAGTATTACTTAGCTTAATTTTGTTTCTTGCTTTATAGTATATATGTTTTAATTCTGTTACTATAAATTATTTTCAATTCATAATTACTTAAATTGATTTAATTTTAAGCACATAATTACTTTAGAGTTAAATTTGATTAAAATTTTAAAAGAATCTAATTCATCCCTTTTTTTTGGGTTGCTACCTCTGAGCAATAAGTAGTATCAATATTGCCCAAGTATAACTACCTAAGAGGGGGGTGAATTGGATATTTCAAAAATTAAATGACTAATGTACATATATGAATGATTTAAAATAAGTGATCTGTATACAATAAACAATATAATCTCAAATGTAAAGAGCAATGGAAAGATAAAAGATATAAAGAATAATAATAATAAGCATAAGCACAAACACAAATTTTATAGTCGTTCAGTGCCAAACTCAGCACCTACATCCACTTTCCAAGTAAATCATATGAAAATTCAACTATAATTCATAACTAGAATTACAGTCTAATTATTTTTTGCAATCACTATCAAATCCAGTTGATTTTTTTTGGCTCACCAACAAAATCATACAAGATTATTTTTTGGGCTCACAATCAATCCAATTGATTTTTTCTGGATCACCAACCAGAATCTCATAAGTAATTATTTTTCTCTGGACTAACAATTAACCTCGATTGGTTTTAACCTTTTCTCACCAATCTAACTAATACAAATGTCCAACTCAAGACTTGGATCAATCCAAATTTCTCACCCCAAAAAATTTAAAATAAAATATAAAAATACAAAGATTAAATTTAAAAAAATAAAAACTCTTTGAAGAATCGATGATGATAGTTAAATGCTTGACTTCTTCTTAAATGCTTAAGTAATGGTCAGGCTTCTTGATTCTTGACTTGATTAATTTTTTACTTCAATTCACTCTTGCTCTCACTTGCTTAAGAATGATTTATAGTGAAAGAATAAAGAATAATTTTAAAAATAATTCCTTCTCTTCTCTTTTCAACTCACTTCTTTTGGTTTCTCAATGGATACTCAATAAAACACTCAAAAAGCCCTTTTCAATGCTCCAAAGGTTTTCTTATATATCCTTAAGGTTTTCCATCATTTTAATTTATTCAGAGGGTTTTCAAAAAGTGATCTAGCCATTAGAGATAAGAAAATAGCCATTGAAAGGCATATGGGATAAAAAAACTATAAATCTGCAAAATTAGCTATTATAGTGAACTTAGTTGACTAACTTTCTAACTTAGTCAACTAAGTCTCCTAGATCCTAAATTTTGATCTTTCTTTGCTTTTTGTATTGTTGTTATCCTTTGAGACTGAGTCGACTAACTAACTTAGTCGACTGAGTCTTCTGAATTATGAATTTTGATTTTTCTATGCTTTCTATCTTGTGTTGTTCTCTGAGACTAAGTCGACTAACCTTCAGAATTAATCAACTGAGTTTCCTAGGTTTTGAAATTAGGCTTTCTGTCACTGATACTTAGTCAACTAAAACTTCCACTTGGTTGACTCAAATTACATGCCAAGCATGACATAAAGTTTTTAGCAGTCCTTCTTCTCTAATTTTATTTGTAGGCTAGACTTGCCTTATTTACTTGATTTTGATCCACATTAACCTTCTTTTTAAGATGCATCTAATTTAGATTTTCTTCAAATACCTCTTGAGTGGTGGTACTCCATTAAATTGACAAAAATCACTTAGAATAAGGTGAGCACTTAGAATTTAAACTATACATTCTCAAAAATAAAGTTAGACATTATAACTTATACTCAAAACTCTTTGTCATCATCAAAATCAATCTTTAGATCAATAATCAGAGTAGGTGCTTTGTTATTAATTATTAATCTAACAATCTAAAAGCTAAAGATCATGGCAATCCCAAGTGGTAATTCATTTGTTGAAGGACAATCCACTTCCAGGCCATCACTTTTTGATGGAACAAATTATTCTTTTCAAAAAATTAAAATAAAAATTTTTACACAAGTTCTAGATTATGATTTGTTAGAGATCATAACTAGAGGACCACACACACCTATAATTGTAATAAATGGTATGACTTTTCTTAAGCTGAAAAAAGATTGGGATGAGTATGATAAAAAGATGGCTCAATTAAATGTAAAAAACATCAATGTACTTTATTACTCTTTAGATATACAAGAATTTAATAGAATATTTACTTGTACATAGGCTAAAAAAATTTTAAAAAGATTGGAAGTGACTCATGAAGGAACGAGCCAAGTGAAAGAGTCCAAAATTAACTTATTTGTTCATAAATATGAGATGTTTAAAATAAAAAAATATGAGTTAATTTCTCAAATATTTTTTAAATTCATTGATGTTATTACTACTCTTAATGGTCTTGGCAAAACCTACTCTAACTATGATATTGTTTGTAAGGTATTGAGTTCTTTGCCAAAAGAATGAGAAGTAAAGGTGGCAGTAATTCAAGAAGCTAAGGATCTCACCAAGCTATCTCTAAAAGAATTAATTGGTTCACTCAGACACATAAGTTGAACATGGCTCAAAAAAAGGAAGAAGAGGAGCCTAAGATGAAGACCATTGCTTTCAAGTCCACGGCCAAATTTGAAAAAAACAATGAAAAGGAAGATGAAGAAGAAAAAGAAAAGAGTAAAGATGATGATGAGGACATGATGCTTTTCTCAAGAAAATTCAAAAATTTCAACATGAAGAAAAGCTTGAAAAAGAAAGATAATGAAGAAGATAAATGAAAATTGTTACTTGCTACAATTATAACAACAAGCCAAATTGCTCCTTAATCAAAAACCACCCCACAAGGACCAAAAAGAGTGCATTACTAGGAATTTGGGGAGATAGTGACATGTCAAGTTCGGATGAGGAAGAGAAAAATGAAAATTTTTGTCTCATGGCTATGGAAGATGAGATAATTTTTGAAAACTCTTCTAATTTAACTTTTAATGAATTATTTGATGCCTTCAATGAATTAATGGATGAATTCAATAAATTAAGGCTGAAAAATAAGGATCTTAAAAAGTCAAATCTTAGTTTAATAGAAGAAAAGAATTCTTAGGCTAAAGAAAAAGAAGAATAGATGAAATCTAAAAAATCTTTAGTTAAAAAAAATATTGAGCTGAAAAAAAATATGAAAATCTAAAATTCTTTCTAAAAGAAAATAAAAATATTTTTTAAAAAAATTATTGGGGATAAATCCTCTTCTGCTGAAGTTCAGCCAATCTCAGGATGCCTCCGTCCGATAGTGGCAACCATGGATGAACTTCGACCAGTGAAGGTTCTTGCTCTAGTTCATCCCAAGATGGCCGATCTTCAACCCGTGTCTACCAGATGACCCCCTCGGCCATATAGGTTAACTCCAGAATCTGCAGGACGTTACGAGCTTCACCCAGATGAGCTTGAATAATACAAAAAGCTAAATTTTTCCTCTATGAGCAGTTAGCTCCCTCCAATCGAACCTCCTTCAGATGAACTTGAATAATGAAAGCAGTCATTTAAGTAGTTGAAGTACTAAGTATCTATTCATTGGATAGTATAGCCTAGCCAACTTGAAAGTGGGCTGAACTCCTTTTCAACTAGGTCTCCTTCAAACGAAGTCTTACTATCACCATTAAGTCCCATATCAAGGATCCTAGGCTAGAGAAGCTTTCCCTGGATGAACTCCTACTCCTTATTAAGTGTGGTGGATCTTTGCGAACCACCTTGAGACCTCCAATCGAATTCTCCTCAAGCCACCAAAAGATCCCTCCTAGTCGAATTTCTTCCAATCATCTAAAGATGATTCCTCTCAAGCTGAACTCCTTACGGTAACCCATGAGGACCTCATGTCCGTACATTCCTCAATTCCTTCCGATCAAACTTCCACCAACCATAAGCCTTCCGAGCTCCTCCCAGACTTCTCCTTCAAACGGGCTTATCCGCCAGTTGAACTTCTCCCAGACTTCTTCTTCATACGGATTATATCTATAGTCGAACTCTTTTCAGACTTCTCCTTCAGCCGAACTCCTTTCGAACTTTTTCTCTAGCCGAACTTCTTCTCTAGTCAAACTCCTTTCGGATCTCCCCCTAGTTGAACTCCTTCTAAACTTCTCCTTCCAGATGCCTAAAAGGATTTTTTATGGAAGAACTTCTCTCCACTACTAAAAGAACCTCGGCATCTACTCTTGATGTAGCAATTATCATTCAACGCGCAGTTGACCCTGAGGACATCCGAACCTCATCAGAACTACTGTAACTAGGAGTTCTTCATCACCCATGGCTATCTTATCCGAGATTTAACTATTAAATCTCACAAACTAGCACGTCACAATAAACAACCACTCGCTCTCCATAACAAACTCTACATGGCCCTGAATGATCCACTACTAGGTGGTTACGGCTGTCACCATCAGTTTGTTATAGGCTCTGCTTATATAAGAGACCCTATAGATATGCTCTCTCTTAAGCTCCCCAAAACTCTACTTTAAATTTTTCTGAGTACTCCATTTCTGTTGACCAAAAGAGCTGACTTGATCATCGAAGGATCTTGCCGGAGCCACCACTTTCGACTCCAGATGAGACTTGTTTTGCAAGTCGACAGCGACGATCTTATCTTCTTCAACTCCAGCATCAACTTCGGCGTCAACCAAATTTTGCACCAACATAATTGATGCTAGAGGAAGGGTTCCCTTGAGCCCTTATTCTAAAAGGAGTGCTTAATCGAATCTGTCTACTTTCTTCTCCTAATATTTAAAAATCAATTTTTATTTGATTTTTCTTAGTCACAAGGATGCCTCTAAGGAAGACAATCACCTGAAGGTCCATCGCCTTCGTTGTCAGATTCGAACAAGATCTGCCCATCCCTGTTTCCTCACCGACATCATGGGCTCCACCAGCAGTGATGGTGGACATAGAACAATTCAACCTGCTGGTCCAGTAGGTTAGGGGCCTCACTAAAGCAATGTAGGCCATGCAGTAGTAGCAACCTCCGGCGCCAGTTCGATCAGAGCAGACTTTGCCAAAATCTTAGGATTCAGTCTAGGGATGACCGACTTGGGCGAGTCGGTCTACAACCTTTAGAAAGAGGAAACAGAGGATAGAGAGCCCTTGTTCCAATTATGACTCAACTTTTGGTAGATCCCTGCCGCCGTTCTGCTAGAAAACTTTGAAAATTCATGATTGGGAGGACCTCCTAGATCAAAAGCTGGAAGAAATGAATTGGTAGATTGAAGAACTCCGCCACACTCCCCCCGTTCATAGCAACGACATCTACACTGATCCTTCTTTCTCCCAGCATATCATGCAAGAGCCAATCCCGTCAAACTTCAAGCTCCCTTAATTTGAGAGCTACGATAGGACTGCTGATCTGGTTGACCACCTAGAGACCTTTCGGACCATGATGCTACTCCATGGCACACTAGATGCCATTCTATGCTGAGCTTTTTCATCCACTTTAAAGAGAGCAGCAAGAAACTGGTATTCGGCTCTCAAGCTGGGTACCATTTTCTCTTTTGATCAGATGAGCCATCAATTTATGGCTCATTTTGTTAGCAACCAACACCCTCGATGAAGCTCAGACTCTCTCATCAACATCAAATGGAAGGAAGAAAAGTCCATTCGAGCCTAGGTCATCCACTTCAATGTTGTTACCCTGAAGGTCCGAAACTTGGACCAATCTATTGCAATGGCCGTACTAAAGGGCGGTCTTAAGAAGAATGATTTGGTATTTTTTCTAGAAAAAAAGTATCCCAAAAATTTTGCTGATCTACTGGCTTAAGCTGAAGGTTATTCCTGAGATGAAGAGGCCTTCGAGCTGAAGAGGCCTTCAGGCTGAAGGACAAGGAAGCCGTAAGAGAACAGTAAGCGGGAGAGTTAAGCAGGCCCATGGTTGAAAAGAAGCCAAATGAAGTTCGACCGTGCTTTCGGACTCCCCCTAAGTGCAAGCAAGCCCGAACCCCTACTCGAGCTCACCATCAAAGGAGCCCTGATAGAAGGGCATGAAGGAGCTCTCCCCCTAGAAGATTTTACAACTATACTCCTCTCAATGCTTCCAAGACTCGGGTGCTAATGAAAATCAAAGAGCAGCTATCGAGGCCAGAGAGGATGCACACTTATCCTAAAAAATGCAATCCTAATAAGTACTATCTCTATCATCGTGACCATGATCACAATAAAGAAGAATGCATTCAACTCTAAGATGAGATCGAGAAGCTTATCAGGTGAGGTTGGCTCAATAGATTTCTGCGACGTCAGCTTGAGACAAGAGAAGAGTGGCCGAGGGCACCACCGCAACTAAGAAGGAAGGAGCAGTAAGGAGATCGGCCATCTCTCGGCATCATCAATACCATCTCTAGGGGACTTCAATGGGGAGAAGCCAGTGGATCGGTAGAGCCTATGAAGAAGCGGAGGACTGAAGAGCCCATAACCTTCATCGATGAGGATTCCTAAGGGGTCCAATTCCCGCACAATGACACCATTGTAATTTTTTTGAACATTGCTGACTATGATGTACGCTGTGTTTTGGTAAATAATGGAAGCTCCACTAATGTCTTATTTTATGATGCTTTTTCCAAAATGTCCATACCTAATAATCACCTAGAACCTATGAATTCTCCATTTGTGGGCTTTATTGGCAATGCTGTGCCAGTTGAAGAGATAATAACATTGACTGTGGCTGCAAGATAATACCCAAAGCAAGCCAAGGCATAGGTCGACTTTCTGGTAGTAAAGGGTCCATCTACATACAATGCAATTCTCAACTGATCCGGTTTAAATGTACTCCGAGCTATGGTATCAATCTATTACTTGAAAATGAGTTTCCAATGAGCTATGAAATTGGAGAGATCAGAGGAGATCAAACTCTAGCAAGATACTGCTACTCGATTGCTCTGCAAAAGCATGGCCAATTCGACACTTGCCTAGTTGATGGATTGGATGTCCATGATGATCTTATTAAGGAGCGGGACAAATCCATGGAAGACCTCATGGCCATCCTTTTAAATGATAGAAATGTAGAACATACTATGCAGATTGGCTCCAACTTGTGAGACAAAGTTCGAAAGCAACTTATCGCCTTCCTATAGAAGAATGCCAATGTCTTCACTTGGATTCCCATGGATATGCCAGGAATTGATGCCAATGTCATTGAATATTAACTGGCTATTGATCCCAAATGTAGGCCAGTAAAGAAAAAAGTTTGGGGTCATGCACCAGAAAGACAGAAGGCTATAGCAGAAGAAGTAGATAAACTCTTAAAGCTAGGTTCATCCAAACAGTCAACTACCTGAGTTGGGTCTCTAATGTGATCCTAGTCAAGAAGGCAAATGGCAAGTGGAGAATGTACATAGACTTTAAAAAGTTGAACAAGGCCTATCCAAAGGATAGCTATCTTCTACCTAGAATTAATCAACTGGTGGATACGACTTCGGACCATGAGCTCCTCACCTTCATGGATGCCTTCTCTGACTACAACCAAATTCGGATGGCACTAGAGAACGAGAAGAAAAGTACTTTTATTACTGACCGTGATCTCTATTGTTATAGGGTCATATCTTTTGGACTCAAAAATGCAGGTGCGACCTACCAGTGCCTAGTCAATAAAATCTTCAAGGAGCAAATCGCCCATAATATAGAGGTCTATATAGACGACATACTTATCAAAAGCCAAACCTTTGCAAACCACATTGCTAACCTTGAAAAGATCTTTAATGCCTTCCAAAGATATAAGATGAAGTTAAACCCGACCAAGTGTGCCTTTGGAGCAACCTTGAGAAAATTTCTAAGGTTCATGATGTCGAGATGAGGGATCGAGGCCAACCTAAAGAAGATCCAAGCCATCCAGGAGATGACTGCCTCAAAATTAATAAAAGAAATTTAGTGCTTAACAGGAAAGGTGGCATTTTTGAATTGCTTTATCTCAAAATCGACCAAGCAGTGCATGTCCTTTTTCTAAGTCCTCAAGCAACCAAAAAACTTCTGCTAAACTGTAGAGTGCCAACGGGCATTCAAAGAGCTCAAAAGCTATCTTGGCTCACCGCCTCTGTTAGCAAAGTCCGAACCTAGAGAAGAATTATTTTTATACCTGGCAGTCTTCCTAGCAGTCCTTGTAGCGGTCTTGGTCAAGGAAGAGATAAAGGTGCAACGATCAATCTACTATATCAACCGAGTTCTTAGAGATGCTGAGATCAGGTACACTAAGTTAGAAAAATTAACTTACGCTCTTCTAGTTGCAGTCATGAGACTTCGGCCCTACTTACAGGAGCATACTATAACACTTCTCACTGACCAACCAATCAAGATAGTTCTTCATCAAACAGATGCCTCTGGGAGAATAGCAAAATGGACAATTGAGCTTATAGAGTTTGGCATCAACTATCAACCTCGGTCGTCAATCAAAGCTCACATATTGGCTGATTTCATAGTCGAGTGCATAATTTTGAATGATGTCAAACCTGAGCAAGATGGGGCCAGCACTTAATGGTTGCAACCGAGCTCCCCCGAAGAAAGAACAGACCTTCCTGAAGGCCTCAGGGCCCTGTATATGGATGGCTCTTCCAATGCTTCGGGCGTAGGCATTGGACTGATCCTAGCCAACCCCGGAGGAGTCATCATCGAATATGCACTATGCTTTGAGTTCCTTATGATAAATAATGGGATGGAATATGAAGTCCTGATAGCAGGGCTGAAGATAGCAAAAGAATTAGAAGTAGATCGGCTTCGACTTTACAGTAATTCCCAGTTGGTGGTGGGACAAGCTAGCGACAATTATGAAGCTCGAAAGAAAAATATGATAAAGTACCTTGAAAAGATGAAAAGCTTGACCCTGGCCTTCAACAGTTTTAATATCCAATAGATCCCAAGAGTAGAAAATGTCAGGACCAACCTCCTCTCCAAGCTGACTACATTCGCCCTCAATGAGCTTTCAAAAGAAGTATACTTCGAAGTACTGAAATATCCAAATTCGGAAGAGCCATAGTCTACAACGCAGATCGACCATGAGCCTTATTGGATCGATCCATTGGTTGCTTATCTCAAGGATGGAACTCTTCCTCATGATCCAAAGAAAGCTCAAAAACTAAGGAATCAAGCCTTTCGGTATATTTTTTATGAAAACAAACTATATAAGAGATCATATTCCTTGCCACTTTTAAAATATCTTCGACCTTTCGAGATTGATCTTGCATTATGGAAAGTACATGAAAGAATTTATGGTAGCCATCTGAGTGCCAGGTTTTTATCCCACAAATTGCTCCGATAAGGATATTACTGGCCAACCATGTATCATGATTCTATTGAATATGTTACAAGGTGTGACCGTTGCTAGAGGAATGCAAATATTCAAAGGCAACCAACCTCCGAGTTTGCACCCCTGGCGCCCCTTGGCCATTTGCACAGTAGGGGATGGATATATTGAGACCTTTCTCAATGACGTCCAAACAATGAAAGTTTCTCTTGATTGTAATTGATTACTTCACCAAATGGATCGAGACCGAACTTCTGACAAAAATTACTGAAACTAAAGTACAAGACTTCATCTAGAAGTCAATTACTTATAGATTTGGCCTGCCTCGAATCCTTATCATAGATAATGGATGGTAGTTTGCTAGAGCAAAATTTGGTAAGTTTTGTGAAAACCTGAACATCATCCATAACTTCACATCCATAGCTCATTCGCAAGCAAATGGCAAAGCAAAGATGACCAACATAATCTTACTGCAAGGTATCAAGGTGAGACTTGAGAGAGCAAGGGGGACTTAGGTAGACGAACTCTATCATGTACTTTGGACATACAAAACTATCTAAAGACTGCCGACTAGAGAAACTCTATTCGCCCTAGCCTTCAGAATCACTACTACAAAAAAGGGTTACGGCAGCGGTTCGTAACTGCTGTTGTAGCCCAAAAACTCGCTATCATAGGCTATGACAGCGATTTTCTAACCGCGGCTACTACGGCCATCACCGTAGCTCAATGGCAGCGGTTATTGCAGCAGTTGTTAGAACCGCTGCCATAGATAGCCTATTGCAGTGGTTTATAAACCGCTACAATAGATTACCTATGGCAGCGATTATGTAACTGCTGTCATAGATTACCTATGGCAACGATTACTAACTGCTTCTATAGATCTAATGCAACGATTGGCACCATTTGCACTAGAAACCTATCGCAGCGGTTGGCACATGATAAGTACCATAAATTCATTAATAAGTGGTAAAAATATACTAATAAAAATATTAAATTATAAAATAAATTAATCCATTTCTTTAGAAATTGATACTTTTATTAATTTTATGTAGGAAAGAAGGCTACCAATATAAAGATCTTATTTTTTTGATTTAGATGAAATAAATTTCAGGCAAAACGGACTTCAAACGAGTCCGAAATTGAATTTCAAAAAAAAAAAAAAAAGAGCCGGTCCGGCAATGTTGACGAAATTGAATTTCAAAAAAAAAAAAAGAAGAGAGCCGGTCCGGTTCAAATCAATTCAGAAAAATTGGCTCAGCAAACCGACCCGCTGACGCTAGGCTGACGTCAGCATTTTTCACAGCGCACGATGGACCAATTTAAGGGCATTTCGAGAATTTCACATGAAGAAGCACGCTCCGATTGGCTGAAGAATGCGGCGGTTCATGTAACAGCGGGCTCGCGCATGGTCTACAGAGGGCAATTTGAGAATTTTGTCTGATCCGATGGGTGCCTTTCACTAAAATTTGGTCGGATGGTCGAAATGCATGCGCTGACGAATGGCATCCGCAGCTCCCGATCGAGATCCAACGACTGAGATTCATCCCAAACTTTAAACTAAAGATCAGAAGCCTTCCTATGCGCTATCTGACGACCCAGATTCAATCTAATGGTTGATCCGACCGCTGCTATGAATTCTGACTTGATCTAAAAAATTTTAAAGGATTTTTAAGCAATTTTTGGACCATTTGATCAACATCCAATGGTTAGAATTATTCAGAGTCCTAATTTGACTTATATTAAGAGTTCTAAACCTAATTTCAAGAGGATTTCGGTGGGAAATACTCCTCTTAGTCTATAAAAATAAAGGGCTACCTGCTGTTGCCGTAAAAAAAAAAGAAGGGAGAGTAAAAAAAAAAAAGAAGAGAGAGGGGAGACAGTAAAAAAAAGAAAAAGAAAAAGAAAAAGAAGAGAAAGAGAGGAGAGAGGTAGAAAGAGAAGAGAGATTTTTTAGAGAAAGAAAAGGAGTTTTAATTTTTTTCTTCCGACAATCAGAACAGTGATCAAGGAGCTTCTTCTTCTTCACCAAGTTCTCCATACTAAGAGCGACAGACAACAAATTTCAGCAATTAAACAGTCTAATTTCTTTATGCTTTTTATTTTATTTGCTATTTTTGAACTTATTAACATCAACTAAATTTTTTTTTACTAAGGCTAAGGTGTAGCCACTCTTTTGATGCAATATTCAGTATGATTTATTTTTAATTTTAAATTTTATTCATGAGAAGTATATAAATCTGATCTTAATGCTTTTAGATTACTGACCATCTTCTAATTGATCTGATGAACATAGATGTTACGGACCAAGTACATCTATGTTATTGCTTCTTAATTATATACCTTATATTATGAATCAAATTAGAATTCATATGCATGTGGGAATTTTAGTGCGCTTTGGACGTAGCGTATTTTAATTAGAGGGTTTCATAAAACTTAATACATTAATATTTATTTAAATTATACCTAGATCAAAGAATAATTAATAAATATTGATAGTTTTGCTATGCCCGAACCAAAGGATAGTAAATAAATTAGGAGACTCCACCGTCATATGAAATAAAATTAATCTAATAATCTGAATATTGTATTGACTGAGTTGGCGAACCGATTGCCTTAGTAACCCATTACTCTTAAGTTTAAAACCTTAATAATTATACTCTCTCTATTTTCTTAAAATTTTTAATTATTTTTTTTATTTTATTCTTTAATTTTTTATTCTCATAAATCGATCTTCTAAATAAAGCATAGGAAAGAGCTTTTCAGCACTTATTTTTCAATCCTCTAGGGATGATACTTTACTCATTTACTTTATTACTTGATCGACTGATGCACTTGCCATGGATATAGATTAGCATGCATCATTCATCAATAAAAGTATTAATTTATCAATTAATTCATATTAATTTTTAAGAATTAATGATCAATTTATATATATTTTTGAGAAATTAATATTTTTATTAATTAAAAAATAATAAAAATTTAAAAATAAAATTTTATAATCAATAGAAAGAGCTTATTTTTTTTATCATAATAAAATAAATTTTGCACAAAATGAAGCTAAAACAAAGAAGATATGAATTTTTAAAAAAATAAAATAAATAAAAATTAAATGAAAAATAACATATGGCTCAAGCCGTCATGCCATATAGTCGGTGCATCCAAACGCACTGAGCCAAGCTGACGAAGCCAGCGCACCAAGCTAGCCATGCAAGTCGACTCAGCTACGAAAGCCATTAGCCGGTCCATGATCCAGGCGTGAACTGCCAGCTCAGCAGAATCGACGAATCACGAAGCGACACGTGGTGGATCTAGACCCTTAAAAGATTCACAAAAAATCTATCACGACTCACAAGGCATTTTAGACTTTTCACTCGATGATAGGAGGCATTGATTCATTACGGTGTGCAATGCATCTGGTCCACGTGGTCCATGGGAATAATAATTATGCAATCGTGCGGCTCTGATTGATTGCGGTCAAGATCAGACGATGGAGGGAATTTCCTACTTCAAACTATCGCAGATCGCCATCCGACGGTAGCGCTCAACCCAGAAGATGATCCAACGGTCCAGAATGCTCCCGACGGTGATCAGGACTCCCAACGCACGATCAGCGGCCAAATTTTCTCCATCAATGTGTGATCAATGGTTAGAATTTAATCCAACCTGATCTAGACTGATACACATCCAATTTTGATGATTTTTTATCTGTTGAATTCCTATTGAATGGCTAGATTTCACCAGACTTCAACAAAATTCGTTCAAGACTCTTTTTAATCCAAATTTTACTCAGATTTCTTCATATTTTGATGATTAAAAAGGCTCTTTGTCCCACATTACCTAGAAGAAAGCTCTCTAGTCCTCCTAGCTCTATAAATAAGACCCTGGGTCTCTAAAATTCATAATCTTTGGTCAAGGTGAAGCTTTGGTACAAGATGAAGCTAAGCTTTGAATTAGAAACTACTTCAAAGCAATGGATATCGAGAAAAAGTGCTGGACTTCTACACCATCTTTCTGCCAATGCCGATCCAAGATCAGAGATCAGGCTATTTTATTTTTATTTTTTTTTTAAATTCTATATATTTAAATTCTAAAATTTTAATTAATAAAAATTTTATTTTTTGCACTTTAATTTTAGCTCTTTATTTTTATTCCAATTTAATTTCTATACTTTAATTATTATTTCTTATTTTATTGCAAGTAGATGCTAAGATCTAACTAGTAGATCTTAGTACCTAGTTTAAATTCCTACACCTTTTAATTTTCGCTTTTTATTTTCCAACTTCACTTTTGATTTCAAAACTCTTTTCTTTTCTTTTCTTTTTCAAAAATCAAAGATTTTAAATCTAAAAATACTACATTTCCCATGGATTCGATCCGACTCACTGCTATCTATGTATTTTTAAGAAGTCGGATTAAATTGATAAATATGGTGTCTTAACGACAACATCGTGCTCTTATCAAGTTTTTAGCGTCATTGCTGGGCAAGGCATGGACATTAAATTTTTTATCTCTTTGATTTTTCTATAAATAAATTATAAATAAAATTTTTATTTTCTTATAAATATTGCTTGCTAACTTTTTTTTATTTTACAGAAAAAGAGATTAAAGAACAAAAAGCACCAGGGCAAGGAATAAATCATTTAGTTTTGCTTGGTGAGATCAATCCTAATCCTAGTCCTTTTATTTATTTATTTATTTATTTTTAAATTAAATTTAAAAAAAATATATCCACTTAAATCTAATTAAAAATCTCATGATAAAATTAAAAATCCTAACTGTTTAGAGCATGCATCATATTAGTTTTATTTTTATTTTTATTTTTTTGAATGATTGCTGAAGGCAAGATAAGCCTTTCAGAATTCAATTAGTTACATGCATCTAGTTTAAATTGCATAGAACCCTTTGATTGAAAATTTTTTGTGCATATTCATATTAAACCAAATTAAAGGCACAATCTAATTAATTAAGATAAAGTGGGGATTTGATTACCCTTCTTTGGCCCACAAACAACCAACCAACATCCTGCATTGACCTAAACCTTTAATTTTAAAATCAATTAGACATCAGCCCTAAGAGCTCGAGCTCAATAGGACAAGAAACTCTAAGAGTTGAACTAGATTAGGGTTAGTTAATTTGGCTGGTGTCTAGAAAAGTGATTCAGGGACGACTGGGCCCGAAGAAAGGTGATTTCTAATTGATTTCGTTAGCTTACTTGGCCAAGTACAATTGGTATCTAAGGTAAGCAATAGAAGGACTCCCACCAATCTTACACTTATCTGGCCAATTGATTGGCTGATCCTACACTTAGAGTGCTCGAAGGCTGACTTGGAATAGTTAGGAGCTGTCTAGGTATAGACTGATCTTAGGTTAGGATTAATTTATTTGAAACTTATTTAAAAATAAAAAAAATTATTTTAGGTTTTTTCAATCTCTATTGCCCTGACATAAGGTTGCCATGGCATAACGGAAAGTTATGTTGCATCGTTGTCCTAGGGTATGAAAAGGTTGAATTAACTTAGAACTTAAAAAAAAGAGTTAAAAAAAATAAAATTAAATTAAAAAAAAAGATTGAGGACACTGAGAATATAGTAAATTCTCCAATATCCATGTAAATGGATTTAGTTCCTATTTCAAATCCTATAACCTCAACATCCACAATGGATTTAGCAAATCAGCCTCAGCCTCAAACCCTTAAGGACTTATGTTATCCAATTGGTTTCGTCCAATCCTCTTGCATCAGGTTGCCCCAACCCATAGCAAACAACTTTGAAATTAAACCTCAAATCATTAACATGCTTCCAAAATTCATGAGAATAAAGAATGTATATATATTCATTAGGGAATTTGAAGAGGTTTGTGCAACCATGAAACTACAATAATTGTCAGAGGATGAAATCAAACTAAGATTAATCAATTTTTCCTTAAGGATAATGCCAAAAAGTGGCTTTATAGTCTTCCAAATTAATCTATCACGACCTGGGAGGGCTTTGTGAGAATACTCTTAAAAAATTATTTGTCTTATCATAAAATAGCTAGAATTAGAAATGAAATAAACTAATTCTATCAACTAGCTAGTGAATTATTTTGGAAATACTTCGACCGATTCAAGAACCTCTGACCCAATGCCCACACCATGGAATAGAAACTTGGAGGCTATGCCAAATAATTTATGAAGAGTTAGATTCAAATTTTCAAACAATGTTAGAGTCCATGTGCCAGGGACAATTTATGTACAAAGAACCAAATGAAGCCTGGCAATTTCTAGAAGACCTAGCTAAGAAAATTTACAATGGAAAACAACTAGGGAACCAGAAAAATCCACACCTTCAAGAGGTGGAATATACCAAATTCAAACCTTCCTAGCTGCAGAAGCCAAAATTACAACTTTGACACGTAGGTTAGAGGCCTTAGAACTTCAGAGACGAGCTAGTGTGAACCAAGTGTCTGCACTCATATGCAACGAGTGCAATGCACCAGACCATGTCCTTGAGGAATGTCCTCTTCCAATGAACCAATTAGATAATAGATGTGCACAAGTGAATGTCACATATCAGAGACTGTTGAACAATCCCTATGCACCCACTTATAACCTAGGTTGGAGGAATCATCCAAATTTTTCATGGTCATAAAATCCAAATGTAGGCAATTCAAGTTTCAATTAGCAGAACCTAAGGCCTAATCCTATGATAAACACCCTGCCACCACCAGACTTTAATATTAATGAAAAGAAACTTAGTTCTTTAAAGAAAAGCCTGGAAGCCCTAGCCAAATCTAATGCTGACACTAATGCCACCTTAAGCAATTTCATGCAAATCACGGGCCAAATTCTGAATTCAAATTCTCAAGCCATAGCCCGCTTAGAAATGCAAGTGAGTCAGCTAGCATCTACTATAAGTAAACATGAATGAGGTAGGCTACCTAGCCAACTTGAGCCCAACCCAAGGAATCAGAATGATAGACCATCTCAAGGAAACCAGGTTAATCAAGTTAATGCTATTCATTCCTTGAGATCAGAAAAATAAGTGGATAATAAGGTAAATACACCTGACACTAGAGAAGACTTGAGTGCTGAGTCTGTTGAGCCACCTAATGAATAATCTATCCTACAAACTCAAGCTCCTAAAACTGATAGTGCATCAAACCAGATGCCCACAATCTCTAGAGCTCCTTTTCCGAATCGATTAAGGTCTAATAAATAATTAGGACATTTAGACAAAATGTTAGAGGTATTTAAGTAAGTTCAAGTAAATATTCCTCTACTAGATATGATCCAACAAGTTTCGACTTATGCCAAATTCTTAAAAGATCTTTACACCAAGAAAAAGATGACTAATGTACCAAAGAGAGCTTTCCTAGCAGTAAGTGTGAATTCATATTTGTTAAGTCATATACCTATAAAGTATAAGGACCTAGGGTCTCCAACAATTTCATGTGTCATAAGAGAAACCCACATTGAGAAGGCGTTACTTGATTTAGGGGCTAGTGTAAATATTTTGCCCTATTCAGTTTATAAGCAATTAGGATTGGGAAAGCTTCAGCCAATAGGGATTACATTACAATTAGCAGATCGATCTTTTAGGATCCCCAAGGGAATGGTAGAAGATATTTTGATTAAGATTGGAAATTTTATCTTTTCAATTGATTTTGTCATTTTAGAGACTAAGCCAATATCAAATCCTAAGGGTTAAATTCCAGTGATTTTAGGAAGACCATTTCTAGCTACTGCTAATGCTGAAATCAATTGTCAGAATGGACTTATGAAACTGTCTTTTGGAAATATGACTATCGAGCTGAATATTTTCAATTTGAAACAGAAATCTACCAAGCATGCTAATGTAAGTATAATCCAAGATAAAGTTTATGAACCCATAGACATTAGCGATGAGGATGTCAATCTTGAATCTAGTATCTGGCCAACCCATGAATATGAGAACCTAGATAAGATAGATAATAAAAATGGCCAAAGGGAGCCTCCCATTGAACCACTCATAGAAATGATTAAATTATCACCCAAGTCATCAAAAGAAGAGGCACCCAAAGTAGAGTTGAAACCCCTCCCTAAGCACCTCAAGTATGTATATTTAGGTTCAAAGAAAATCTTGCCTATAATTATTGTATCAGACTTGAATCCTAACCAAGAGGAGGAATTATTAGCGATCTTAAGAGAAAATCGAGAAGCAATAGGCTGGACCATGGCAGACATTAAAAGAATAACCCCTTCCATAGTTCAACATAGGATACACCTAGAGGAACAGGTTAGTACTGAAGCTAACTGCATAGAAGAATCCGAGCCAGGAACTAGTACTGATGCTAGTTCCAGTTTAAATGAGATAGACATAGGAAAAAAGAGAATAGATGATTTATCCGAGACTTATAAACCTAATGTCCTATTTTCTTCAACCATAGAAGCTGGTTCTTCTTACAAAAATTAAGAGGCATGTAATGAAGAGTCAATGGAGTTATTTAAACAAGATCATATTAATTTACCTCCAAAATTAAAATCACCTTTAGTCACCCTTCTAGTACCCATCACATTAAACTTAACTCCTAATATAAAAACTTAATTCATAAGCATTTTAGAAGAACAAATAGAAAAAATTCTTAATAAACATGGGTCTGAGAATGGGGTCACAAATTATGTTCTCCTAATTAATAATGAATATATCAATAAAGGGATAAGAAATTATCTTCTTAAGATTGGCAATCCAAAACCATTAGAATTTGTCAATCCAGTATTTGACATAAGATAGTAAGTTGCATTGTGTCTAGCTAAAGATGATAAACTTAGCGCTTGTTGGGAGATAACCCAATATTTAGTTTTCTTTAATTTAATTTATCTTTTCAGTTGATTTTCTTTTTAGGACAATTTGAATAAGTTGGAGGAAGAGCTTAAATTTTCAAAGGCATGTGCTAGACCAAAAATATACTGAGTCAGGTGTATTCTTTCATTTTCTTTATTACATCCTTTATTTTTTTTCCTCCATTGAGGACAATGTTGATTAAGTTGAGAGAAAGAAAAATAAAAATTTTAAAATTTTAAGTCCTTGAAAAGTTAGTATTTAGTATTTAGACACTTGATTATGCTTAAGAATCGAATTAAACTAAGCATTTTAAAAAAGAAAATGATGCACAGATCAGAGAATCTGTGAGATATTAAGGAATCAAGTATTAAGAAAATTCAATAAAGAGTTAAGTCTAGAACATAAAAAGTTTTTTCTTTGAGCATTTCTAATTTTTTCTACTAACATCAAAGAAAAATTTACTTTTTATGGGCTTATGTAGGATAACCATACGTTTCTTCATATAAAAAATTTATTTTAATAAAATAATTTTTAAGTACTTTTCACTGAGAAACCGGGCCTCTTTGCCTAAGCAAGCATTGAGATTTGCATCAAAAGGTGGGAAGGGCAAAGAAGCTCATTGTAAAGCTAGTCTTAACTCGTAGCCTGTTTGATTCGAGCTAATAAGTCCGAGGGGTATTCTATACCTAGTGCTCTAAAGCCAACTGGTTTGGGAGTTATTGGCCCAAGACTCGCTACATGGATCAAATAGAAAGCTTAATGGGTTAAGACACTCAATAGTGATACAACGTTTAAAAAAAAAATTAGTTTTTCATCGAGTAACCGGATCCCATTGCCTAAGTAAGTAATGATATTCGCATCAAAAAGTGAGTAATGTGAAAATAAAAATCAATAAATAAAGGGCGGAAGTAGCAATACACTTGCCTATATGAAAGTTTAGACAAATCAGAGATAAAGATGGGATAATTTAAAAAAGTTTAGAAAAATTTAATATTCTTTACTTAATTTTTCTATTGATAAGTATTAATATCCCAATGATATGTCTCACTTAAGCTCTACTGAATATCAATGGCCATTTTGAAAACTGCTTAGGTAAAATTTGAAACTCTAAAGTTAAAAGATATTTAAAACTAAATTCTTTCTTTACTCGAGGATGAGCAAAGCTTAAGTTAGAGGGTGTGATAAGTACCATAAATTCATCAATAAAAGTATTAATTTATCAATTAATTTATATTAATTTTTAAGAATTAATGATCAATTTATATATATTTTTAAGAAATTAATATTTTTATTAATTAAAAAAATTGATTAAAAAATAATAAAAATTTAAAAATAAAATTTTATAATCAATAGAAAGAGCTTATTTTTTTTACCATAACAAAATAAGTTTTGCACAAAATGAATCTAAAATGAAGAAGATATGAATTTTTAAAGAAATAAAATAAATAAAAATTAAATAAAAAATAACATACGGCTCAAGCCGCCGTGCCATATCAATCGGTGCATCCAAACGCACTGAGCCAAGCCGACGAACCCAGTGCACCAAGCCAGTCATGCAAGTCGACTCAACCACGGAAGCCATCAGCCAGTCCATGATCCAAGCGTGGACCGTCAGCTCAGTAGAAATCGATGAATCATGGAGCGACACGTGGTGGACCTAGATCCTTAAAGGGTTCATAGAAAATCTATCATAGCTCATAGGGCATTTTGAACTTTTCACTCAATGACAGGAGGCATTGATTCATTACGATGTGCAGTGCATCCAGTCCACGCAGTCCATGAGAACAGTAATTGCACGATCGTGCGGCTCTGGTTGATTGCAGTCAAGATCGAACGGTGGAGAAAATTTTCTACTTCAAACTACACGTGGATCGCCATTCGACGGTAGTGCTCAACCTAGAAGATGATCCAATGGTATAGAATGCTCCCAACGGTGATCAGGACTCCCAACGCACGATCAGCGGTCAGATTTTCTCCATCAATATGCAATCAATGGCCAGAATTTAATCCGACCTGATCTGGACTGATATACATTCGATTTTGATAATTTTTGATCCATTGAATTCCTATTAAATGGCTAGATTTTACTAGACTTCAACAAAATTTGTTCAAGACTCTTTTTAATCCAAATTTTACTCGAATTTCTTCATATTTTGATGATTAAAAAGGCTCTTCATCCCACATTGCCTAGAAGAAAACTCTCGAATCCTCCTAGCTCTATAAATAAGACCTCAGGCCCCCAAAATTCATAATCTTTGGTCAAAGTGAAACTTTGGTATAAGATGAAGCTAGACTTTGAATTAGAGACTGCTTCAAAGCAACGAATGCCGAGAAGAAAAGCTGGACTTCTACACCATCTTTCTACCAATGCCGATCCAAGATCAAAGATCAGGCTATTTTATTTAATTTTTTTAAAAATTTTATGTATTTAAATTTTAAAATTTTAATTAATAAAAATTTTATTTTTTATACTTTAATTTCAGCTCTTTATTTTTGTTGTAATTTAATTTCTACACTTTAATTATTATTTTTTATTTTATTGCAAGTAGATCCTAAGATCTAACCAGAAGATATTAGTACCAAGTTTAAATTCCTGCACCTTTTAATTTTTATTTTTTATTTTTCGACTTCACTTTTGATTTTAAAACTCTTTTCTTTTCTTTTCTTTTTTAAAATTAAAGATTTTAAATCTAAAAATACTACCTTCTCTATGGATTCGATCCGACTTACTACTATCTACGTATTTTTAAGAAGTCAGATTAAACTGATAAACATGGTATTTTAACGATAATATCGCACTCTTATCAGCATGGATATAGCAGTGATTATAAAATCACTACCATAGATCTTGAATAATTAAAAAAATAAAATTTTTATTTTTTTATATATTTTATCTAATAAATATAGATATATAATATAAAAAAATATATAAACATAAAAATTATTCTAAAATACTAAAATTTTATTATCGAATAAAATTTATTATAATATTTTCAAAAAAATAAAATACATCAAAAATCTCCTAAATCTACATCATCGTCATTGTCGTCATCACCTGGAGCCGAAGCCGGAGTTGGAATGCGGGCCAACATATCCTCAAAGCTCGTGACTCCAAAACACATGCAGAGCATCGACATCATATCTCTCACGATGCCCTCTAGATGAGATGCGTGCTCCTCAATCCGATCTGCCCGCATTGCAGCATGATCTACCCATGTCAATGCCTCCTTAAGCTTCTCCCGACTGTCGACACTGAAATTCTGTGAGGAGATGCTTACCTCAGAACAGTAGCTCATCGACGTGTGTCCGAGCTTACTCGGATCCTCCTAGAGTGCTTAAACCCCAAGACCTGAGGCAGATGGTCATGGGACCCAGAGGTATATGGGCCCTCACTCGCGAGCGCATCTAACTGATCCTGTAATTATAAATTAAAATAAAATTTTATAAGAAATGCTATAATACTAATCATATATACTAATATATTTAATACTTACAAAAATATGCCCGATCGTGGCATTCATCGGTCTGTCCATCTTGTTCGTATGGCTGGATCGGAAGATCTCGCTATGGTTGGGCATCACTCTATCTCTCATCCATTATAATAAAGAATAAATTTATCAGAAAGATGATAAAAAATATTAATTTAATTTATCTAGTAAGATTTAGAATTAATTACCTCTCTATGCACATGACTGACCATAAACTCGCAGCCTAGAGTATGCGTATACTCCTGGGCTGCATGGTTCTTCCGGTTCTGATGGAAGGTAGCCTAACAAGTATTCAAATATATAATAAATATTTGAAAAATATTTAAATAAAATTTTAAGCGTATTGAAAAATTTAAAAGCTAGGAATTTTACCTTAAACTCTTGGCTCCTCCAATGTCTAACCATCCTCTCCCACTGACTCGGAGGACAGTCCTGTATCCAGAGAACAAGCTCCTTCGGAGTGTCTCATCGGTGCTCGAGCCATCCTCTATGGAGCTTGACCTTATAACCCTGGTACAACTCTCTGATCTTCTTCAGTTAGGCATCTCGAGCCCTCTCGTGATCGAAAAAGTCATATCCTCTCTGCACAAATTTATTAAAAATTAGTTATAAAATTATTCTAATCAAACATATATAGTGTAAACATATAAAATGCATAAATATAACTAAGATGTGCGTACTTACCCATATCTCCTCCCATACCCAATCTCTGACGGTAGCATCCATCAAATGCTAGTCTCTGGACTCTATGGAAATGATGTCCGACCACCTCATAAGCACTCCAAAAAAGGAATGCATCTCCCGCACGGTCTCCCCTACCGACCTCCCCTTCACATTGTAATAGACCATCACCTGATGCTGATGGTTCTACACGTGTACCATATGTGTGGGACCATGAAATGTTTGACTGGATGATGCACCTATAATGCAAATACGTTATGCAAATATATAAGTGTACAAATACTACATAAAAAATAAAGTTATGCTAATATAATAAAAACGTATACTCAGATGCCTGCGTAGTAACATGTGCCTCAGATATGGACGACAGTAGAGGCTCAGCTGTCAGTGGAGTACATGCCATCGATAGAGTAGATGCCGATGGTGGAGGTCCCTGAGCAGTCGATGCCAAGGTGGACAGAGTATACTCTGATTGCTCCTTAGATGCTGAACTATGCATAACCCATCGAGGGGCAGGGGTGAAAGCTAGATGGCATTTCGGTGCCATCGTGACCTGCAACGTTAATAAACATTAATCAATATAACATCATGACATATCAAATTCTATTTGCTCAGAAGTCGAGCCAGCTCCATGCTTGAGACATCCGACTAGGGTCCTCCCACAGCCGGCTCGATCATGGCTCGAGCCGACTCGGCTGTGTGCCATCCCTTCGATCACTCCCTCTCTCAATCTCTCTCGCCAGCGATGGCGGCGAGGCCGAACCCCTTCCTTCCAGCTTTTCCATCTCTCGATCTTCCTCTCTCCCTCTCTCGATCTTCCTCATCGGCGAGGCCGAACCCCATCCCTCCCTCTCTTACTCTCTCGATCTCCCTCGTTGGCAAGGTTGGACCCCATCCCTCCCAATGATGCCGACGAGGCCGGACCCCCTCCCTCCCTCTCTCGCTCTCTCGATCTCCCACTCTCCCTCTCTCGATCTCTCTTGTCGGTGAGGCCGGACCCCCTCCCTCCCAATGATGGCGGCGAGGTCGGATCCCTTCCTTCCTCTCTCAAGTACAGACCCATCGGATATTCGAATTCGGATCTGGTATCAGTAATTAAAATTGGATCCAGATCTGAATATCCAGGTTCTGATCCTGAATCCAACCCATTGATAGATCTAGTCCACAGCCGCCGACATGGCATGCCCAAGGCTACCACCACGGCACGGTCCAAAAACTACGGCATGCAGATAATTATAATATTTATAATAAATATTTATAATATTTATTATAAATATTTTATAAATTATTATAAATATATATGATTAATAAATAATATTATAAAATTAAAAAAAATTATACCTACGGCTATAGAGAGCAGGTCGCATCGAAAGCTCCGAGGGTCACCGACGATGATGCTAGAGGAGGACGATGGCACTAGAGGTAACCTACAAAATAAAAGCAAGATAGTGAGATAGAGAAGAGAGAAAAAGAGAAAAGAAGAGAGAGAGCAAAGAAGGGAGAGATAAAGAGAAAGCAGGATGTGAATCGGAAGGGGAGGGGGGTTTCATAGAGAGCCGAGGGAGGGTCGGATGGGGATTCATCGGAGGGAGTTTCACTGGGGATCGAGGGAGGGTCGGATAGGGGGGCGAGGGGATGGGGTTTCATGGGGGGCCGAGCGAGGGTGGAGGGAGGTTCGCTGGAGGAGGAGTTTCGTGGAGGGCCGAGAGAGGGTCGGATGGGGTTTGTTGGAGGGGGAGTTTCGCTGGGGGTCGAGAGAGGGTCGGATGGGGGTTTGTTGGAGGGAGTTTCGCTGGAGGCCGAGGAGGATCGGATGGAGGGGGGGGGGTCGGGTGGGGGATGGCAGGTGGCGAGGAGGGGCAGTCGAGGATGGGGGGTCGAAGAGGAGGGGGAAGGAGGGGCAGTATGATTGAGGGGGAAGGAGAGGCGACGTCGGTCGGGAGGGAGGAGGGTCGACGTCGATCAAGGGGGGAGGAGGGTGACATCGGCTGGGGGGGAAGGAGCCTTCATTCGATGATAAAGAGGATAAGGGAGAGAGAGCAGAGAGAGATCGAGCACGCACGAAAGAGAAGCAGAAAAAATTTAAAAATTTTTAACCTAACCTACGGCAGCGATTATCGAACCACTGTCATAGATCTAGCGGTTATCCACCGCGGTTATACGAATCGTTATCCAAAATCGCCGCCATAGATCTACGATAATGGTTATATAACCACTATCGTAGATCTATAGCAACAATTTTTGATAACCACTGTCATAGGTTAGAAAATAATTTTTTTTTATTTTTTTTTAAATATTATATAATTTTAAAATTTAATATCCATCTTCATCATTCATTATCTAAATAATTATCATTAGAGTATCTGTCGCAAAAGGATCACCTCGATCCGATGGCCCTAGTTTTCATCGATCAGAAAAATTTGATTTTCGATGATCGCGAATGATGATGCGATGATCTGATAGATGGAGACCTCCGATGGATGCAAAAACCTGCAATGATGATCTTCGATGATATTTGTAGCATACTATCAAAGTTTTCACTTCAATCGGAATATCGTTATCATGGTCAATTTAGTATAACGGAATGATTTCGATCGTTAAATTAGAAACAAGCGATCAAAGGGATTAAACGACATTCCGATTATGAGATAATTTTTTAGTTAAATAATTTTTATTATAATTTTAAATATTTTATATACAATGATGATAGTAAAATTTAAATCATTTTCATATAAACTATTTCATGTTAAGCAGATATTGCAAGAAGCACGAGCATAATAATCAGTGAAGTTTCAAGAATGGATTATCAGAAGATGTATAGTTTTAGATCGTTCTTCATCTCATGAGTTGAATTTTATAATCACCATCATAAAAAATGATTAAATAATAGCCAGGATCATTTATAAAAAAAATTATCTCATAATCGGACACCATTTGGTCATTTGATCACTCATTTATCATTTAACGATCGAAATTAACCTATACTAAATTGATCAAGATAACGATATCTGATTAAAGTAAAACTTTGATAGTATGCTACAAACATCACCGAGATCATCATTGTAGGTTTTTGGATCCATCAGAGATCTCCATCTATCAGATCATCGCATCGTCGTTCATGGTCGTCGAAATTAAATTTTTCTGATCGACGAAACTAGGGCCATCAGATCGAGGTGATCTTTTACGACAATACTCTAATGATAATTATTTAGATAATGAACGATGAAGATGGACATTAAATTTTAAAATTATATAATTTTTAAAAATATATATATATGATAGCGGTTATAATTAATCACTGTCATAAATCAAATTATAGCAGTGGTTCCTACTAACCACTGCTATAGGTCTGACTTACGGCAATGGTTATAATGAATCGCTACTATAGGTCAACCTATGACAATGATTTTTTGTAACCGCTGCTATAGGTCCGACCTATGGTAGCGATTTTCTATAACCGCTACTATATGTCGGACCTATAGCAACGGTTACAAAAATCGCTACCATAAGTCTGACCTATAGTAGCGATTAACGAAAATCACTATCGTAGAAGCTATGGCAGTAATTTCGAAAACCACTATCATAGTAAGCACTGCCATGGGCCATTTTTGTAGTAGTGAATGGATGCAGTCATCTCAATCGAGCTCAACCTTCTATCGGTACAAATTGTGGCCTTCGATGAGCAGCACAACTCACATGACCTCAGGACTAACCTCGACTTGCTAGAGGAGAAACGGGAGGAAGCACAAGTTTGGATGGCGGCCTATAAGCAGAAAGTAGCTTGTTACTACAACTCCAAGGTTCGGGGCAGAACATTTAGGGTGAGGGACTTGGTGCTTCGACGCAGCTATCTCACAGCCTCAGAATCAAAGAAAGCTCACTCTAAATTGGGAAGACCCATATAAAATTAAAAAGGTCGTCTGGTCCAAAACTTATTACTTGAAGGAGCTCGGAGGAGCAACACTCCTGCAATCCTAGAATTCAAAGAACTTGCGAATGTATTACCAATAGTTTGACCTTAATAAAATTTTCTCTTTTCAATATTTTTGTCTTTCGGTGCAAAATTAACTAATGGTAGGCAATGACTTGACCGAATTTTGCTCTTAAACAAAGGCGAAGACCTCCCATTATCTAAGATGGGATGAGGGGAGAGGCCTTTCCAATAGCCCTTACGTGCCCCTACAGTCATGTTAGAAATAGAAGGATGTTGCTTAAAGAATTGATTTTGATGATTACAAAGCATTTGAGGGGATTACTAATGATTTTGGCTTGAAAAAAGACTTTTTGTATTTCAAGGGCAAAATTATAATTTTATTAAATTTTGATCTGAGAGCCTCAAGAGCAAGTGTAGAAGATTTCTAATCCTTTGGAGGTAGTCCTATGATTTTTGGATGCTTATTTTGGGAGAAAATCAAGTTTAAAGCGAAAAAGTCAACCCCTAGGTCATCCCCTACTGAAAAGGGCTGTTTGGCACGCTGTCTCTGTGCCAAGGGACGATCTCTACTATTCTGAAGGCTAAAAATACAGAACGACTATTTTTCTAAATTTTGTCTCGATGCCATGAGTCGACTCCTGTGTCATAAGTCGACCCCTATGCCATGAGTCGACCCATGAGTCGACCCCTGCAACAGAAATTTTTCTACAACGGCTATTTTTTTCTTATTTTGGCAGGTTTTAATAGTTTCTTTAATATCTCCAATAGCTACAAATCTTGCTCAGATTTCTCTCCTCCATCTATTGAAGATTTAAAAGGCTTTAAATAGGAAAAAACACAAGAGATTGGTGTGATTTAATTTCAGCTCTAAGCAAAAGTCATTTTCAAGCAAAGAAGCCTTCGTTTCAAGTTCACCTACCTCTCAAAAGCACTTTCAAATCTCCAACAACCTTGAGGGAAATCAGAGAAGCTTCCTCTATTATTGTGAAAAGCATTCTTAAGATTTTATTTGCTCATAAAGAGAGCTAAACTTGTATTTGGTTGTCATTAAATCTTTTACTCTACTTTACTGTTTTGATTCAAATTTTGGGGGGTTCCAAAACTTGGAAAGATTGATCCTAACCTTGAATAGGATTATATTGGGTTAGCTTGTATCTGAAAAATAAGTATTCTAGCTTAGGATAGCTAGGGTTGGAGGTTTTTAATGGTGTATTCAGTTTAAATATGGTTAGTGGATTTTAATTTTCAAGTAGGAGCTTAGGGAGTGGATGTAGGTGCAAGGAAAGTACTGAACCACTATAAATCTTACTTATTTATGGTGTGTTTGCTATCTTTCTTTCCTTAGTTTGTTAAATTCTTGCTCTCTAATCTTTTATATTTTTTTCTAACCTAAATCACTTCACACACACGTCTTGCATATCATCATTCAATCTTGATATCTTTAAATTAGTTTTAAAATTTTAAAAATTTAATTCACCTCCCTTCTTGGGTTGCATAGTTGGGCAATAAGTGGTATCAGAGTCCGATGCTCTAGCCCTATTTTGATTTAACCATCAAAGAGCCAAAAATCTATGGCAACCCAAGTTAGTATTTCTCTAGCCGAGGGGCAGTCCACAAACTGACATCTACTTTTCAATGGGACAAACTATACCTATTGGAAAGCTCGAATGAGAATTTTTATATAAGCACTTGACTATGATATGTGGAGTATCATAGTTAATGGACCACATACACCTACTAAGATAATTGATGGTGAGGAATTAATCAAATTCAAAAAGGAATAGGATGAGATTGACAAGAAAATAGCTCAACTCAATGCAAGAGCCATGAATGTTTTATATTGTACTCTAGATGCTAATGAATTTAATCGTATTTCAACATGCATGTCGGCTAAAAAAATATGGAATAGGTCAGAAGTAACTCATGAAGGCACTAATCAAGTTAAGGAGTCAACATGCTTGTGCACAAATATGAACTTTTCAAAATGGAGCATGATGAGTCAATAACTGTAATATTTACTAGATTTATGAATATTATAAATGGTCTTAAAAGTCTTGGCAAGTCTTATTCTAATAGTGACCTTATGAGGAAGATTCTTAGGTCTTTGCCAAGGACATGGGAGGCCAAAGTGACTGCAATCCAAGAAGCTAAAGATCTGAATATTTTACCCTTGAAGGAGCTTCTAGGATCACTAATGATGCACGAGCTAAGCATGAAACAATATCAAAAAGAAGATGTCAAGAAAATAAAGATAATTATCCTTAAATCCACCACTCAACAAGATGAGGAATTCGATGAAATGAAAGATGAAGAACAAGATAAAGAAATAGCCCTCATCACAAAAAAGTTCAAGAGATTTTTGAAGAAAAAATAAGGGATAAGGAAGATGCTACCTACCAAAGGAGAGCATAGTAAGGAAAAGGATAGGGAGCATCCCCTTATTTGCTATGAATGTAAAAAGTCGGGGCACTTTAGGTCTGAATATCCTCAACTTAAAATGGTTCCTAAGAAATATAAGAAAAAGGCTATGCTGGCAATATGGAGTGATAGTGATGACTCAAGCTCCGAAGAGGAAGAAGCTCATGAACAAGCCAACCTGTGCCTTATGGCACATGAGAATGAGGTAAGTGCTGAAATCTCAAATGAATTTACATTCGAAGAACTTCAAGAAGCCTTCTATGATTTAATAGATGATTTAAAGAAGTTAAGAACTAAAAATAAAAAGCTAAAATTAAAGAATCAAATCTTGCTAAAAGAAAATAAAACTATCCTAAATGAAAAACTAGTCTTAGCCCAAGAGAACCTAAATTTGAAAAATAAAATCAATAAGTTAAAAATAATAGTTGAAAATTTTACTTTAAGTTCAAATAAATTTCATATGATTCTTGAAAATCAAAAGATCATTTATGATAAGATCGGTCTAGGCTATAACCTCCTAAGAAAATAAAAATTTTAAAAAAATATTTTTGTAAATTTACAAAGCAACAAAGTTTCAAAAATTACTTGCTTTAAATATGGTAAACTAGGACATAAATCTTATATATATTTCTCTAACAATTCAAATGTAGAGAAAATATGGGTTCCAAAAGGAATTCATTGTGACTAATCTTAAAGGACCTAAGAAAACTTAGGTACCTAGAGTAAGAACTTAATTTTGCATGTAGGTATGTCTTGCATTCAAAAAAGAAAATCAAAGATGGTATCTTGACAGCGGATGCTTAAGACACATGATCGGTGATGAGTCTCAATTCATCACGCTTGATACTAAAAATGGAGGGATGATCACATTTGGAGACAATGGCAAAAGAAAGATCATTGGTATAGGTTATGTCGGTATTACTCCCTCTAAGTATATTAAAAATATTTTATTAGTAGATGGTTTAAAACACAATCTCTTAAGTATTAGTCAACTTTGTGACAAGGGTTACAAAGTTATTTTTGAATCTTCATTGTGCATTGTAACTAATTCCAATAATGATGGCATTAAGTTTGTTGGTCATAGGCATGGTAATATTTATATGGTAGATTTGAATGATTTTTCTATGATAAATATGCAATGTTTAGTAGCTATGAATGTCAAAATTAATGAGACTAGTTGGCTTTGACATCGTAGGCTTGCACACATTAGTATGCATTCACTTTCAAAGCTTATCAAAAAGAAATTAATTATCGGTTTACCAAAATTAAACTTTGAAAAAGATAAAATTTGTGATGCATGCCAACTAGGTAAACAAACAAGAGTTTCATTCAAATTTAAGAACATTGTTTCAACTTCTAGGCCATTGGAACTTTTGCACATGGATTTGTTTGGTCCTACAAGAATAGCAAGCTTAGGTGAAAAATATTATGATTTTGTAATTATCGATGACTACTCACGTTTTACATAGATTTTTTTTTTGGCATATAAAGATGAAACTTTTCATATTTTTATAAAGTTTTATCGAAAAGTTATAAATGAAAAAGGTTTTTCAATTCAAAGCATTTGAAGTGATTATGAAATTGAATTTAAAAATAAAGACTTTGAAAAAATTTGTGATGAAAAAGAAATTAGCCATAATTTTTCAGCACCTAGGATATCTTAACAAAATGGAGTAGTAGAAAGAAAAAATAGAACTCTAGAAGAAATGACCCGTACTATGCTATGTGAAAGCAACCTTCCAAGATACTTTTGAGTGGAAGCAATTAACACAGCATGTTACATCTTAAACCATGCCCTAATCAAACCAATTTTAAAGAAAACATCTTATGAACCTTGGAAAGAAAGAAAATCTAACATTGCATATTTTTATATTTTTGGTTGCTAATGTTTTGTTTTGAATAATGGTAAAGAAAAACTATATAAATTTGATGCAAAATTTGATAAAGCTATTTTTCTTAGTTACTCCTCTTCTAGTAAATTTTTTAGAGTTTTTAACAAAAGAACCTTAGTAGTAGAGGAGTCAATACATGTTATTTTTTATGAGACTAATGATCTTCCATCAAGGAAGAGTGAGGGTATTGATAATGCAGATCCTCTTATACAAGGATTGAAGGAGATTATCCTAAAAGATTCAATAATTCAAAATGAAGAGAATCATGAAGACAAGCAAAAAATTGAGGATGAAGGACAATAAGAACAACCTCAAGGTACAAATGATCTTCCAAAAGAATGGAGGTATGTTCACAATCACCCCAAAGAATTAATTATTGGTGATCCTACACAAGTGATAAGAACTCACTCTTCACTTAGAGATGCATACAATCATTTTGCATTTATTTCTCATTTTGAACCCAAAACCATTGATGAAGCCAAAAAAGATTATAATTGGATAAATGCAATGCAATAGGAACTTAATTAATTCGAAAGAAATAATATATGGACCTTGGTATCAAGACCTAAAAATTATGCAATAATTGGTATAAAATGGGTATATAGAAATAAATTGGATGAAAATAAAAATATAATTAGGAATAAAGTAAGATTAGTTGCAAAGGATTATAATCAAGAAGAGAAAATTGATTTTGATGAAATCGTTGCACCTGTTGCTAGATTAGAAGCAATTAGACTTTTACTCACTTATGCATGCTTTATGAATTTTAAGTTATTTCAAATAGATGTTAAAAGTGCTTTTCTAAATGGATATATTATCGAAGAAGTTTATATAGAACAACCTTCCGATTTTGAAAATCATGCTTTTTTAAATTATGTTTTTAGATTAAACAAAGCATTATATAGTTTAAAACAAGCATCTAGGGCTTGGTATGAAAGACTAAGTAAATTCTTGCTTAATAATGAATTTTCAAGAGGAAATATAGATACAACCCTTTTCATTAAAAGAGATCATGATGATATCTTAGTAATACAAATATATATTGATGACATTATATTTGGATCAACTAATAAAACTTTATGTCAAGATTTTGCTAAGCTCATGCAAGGAGAGTTCGAGATGAACATGATGGGTGAACTAACATTCTTCTTCAGACTTTAAATCAAACAAATAAAAGAAGAAATCTCCATCACTCAAAGTAAGTATACAAGAGAACTACTCAAGAGATTTAGGATGCAGAGCTCCAAAGCAATTGGTACCCCCATGAGTCCATCATGTAAGCTTAACAAGGATGAAGGAGGTAAAAGTGTTGATCAAAAACTTTATAAAGGCATGATTAGTTCTTTATTATATTTAACTGCTAGTAGACCAGATATCATATTTAGTATTTGTTTATATGCATGATTTTAATCTAATCCAAAAGAATCATATTTAAATACTATAAAAAAAATACTTAAATACCTAAAAGAAACTCAATCCATTGGTTTATGGTACTTTAAGAATTCATCAATTGATTTAATTGGATATTCAGATGCAAACTTTGTTAGATGTAAATTAGACAGAAAAAATACTAGTGGAACTTATCAATTACAAGGAGTTAACTTAATCTCTTGATTTAGCAAGAAGCAAAATTCGGTAGCATTGTCTATGGCCGAGGCTGAATACATTACAGCCGAAAGTTGCAGTGCATAAATCTTGTGGATTAAGCAACAACTTGAGGACTTTAGCATCAAACTAAATAAAACTCCCATAAGATGTGATAATACTAGCACCATAAATCTAACTAAAAATCCAATCCAATACTCTAGGTCAAAACATATTGAAATAAGACATCATTTCATAAGAGAACATGTTCAAAATAATGACATAATTCTTAGTTATGTTTATACTAAAAATCAATTAGCTGATATTTTTACTAAGACCTTAAGGGAAGATAAATTCTGTGAGATTAGAAGAGAATTAGGAATTCTTGATCCCCTAGCCTAAACATCCTTATGATTTCAAGCTTAAATCTATTAAAAAGGATATTAATCTTTATCTTAAGCCTATATCTCAAATTTTCTATCTTAAAAGGCACAAATCTAACCTTTCTTGACCATTCTCATGAATGAAATTTTAATTCTTAAAATCTTATATTTTTTAAAATTTTTTCATCTTTTTTTTTTCAGATTTTTCTGTGCCATGGGTTGACCTAGAGGGCGACTCATGGGCATTCTGGTCTTTGTTGCACTTAACCCATTGGGCGGCTTCTTATTTGGATTTTCTTTTGGCTGAAAAGGATGACCTCACCATCTTTCCTTATTTTCTTTCGTTCAATTGAACAAAAGCTCTCTCCCTCTCAACTTCCTTAATCGATCAAATCTCTAAAAATCTCCTTTCCTACCTAAACCCCTCCTCAAAATCTTTCCTTAAGAAGTCAAATCTCTTCTTACTTTCTTTCTATTTGGGCGATTTGAAGAATCCTAGCAAACTCTTACCCTAAAACCCACCATCAGCTATCTCCCTCAAAACTCTTCCTCTTCTTCTCAAATCTTCTCCATTCCACTTTTTCTTGACATTGTTGAGTGGGATTAAGGCTTCTATTGGTTGGAATGGCACCCAAGATGAAATTGCCACAAAGAAGAAAATTGGCCCGTTGCTTAGACGAAGAAGCCCGCTGAAAAAGAACAGCACCAGAGCCCTCTCCTGGTCCAACCTCTGCCTTCAGACGATCTTCACAGTCTTCTCTTACACCAAGTAAGGTTCCTTTGTCTAATAGAAAGGTTGAATCGGGAAAGAATGTTGATTTTAGTTTCTTTGAGAAAGAAGGATTTTCATTTATGTTAAAAATTAAAAATCAAGGATGGGATTACTTTTGCAAGTTGAAAGAAGCTACATATGTGGATTTGGTTAGAGAGTTTTACCTAAATTTGGCATACTTCAATGGAACAATAAAATCTATTGTTAAAGGTACTAAGATTACTCTTGAGGTACTGAGATTACTCTTGATCCAATTCATCTAGGAAAAATTCTAAGATTACCATGTGAGGGTTACAAGAAAATGGAACTAACCCATAAAGAAGAAGGACTAAGAGCCATCTTAGGAAGAGAATTTGAAGAAAATTTGAATAAATTAGATACCAAAATTCTTTCTGCTAAAATGAGAGTGTTATACACCATGGTTACCAAATTATTTGTCTCTAGAAGTGGCAGGCATGATTTATTATCTGGTAGGGACACATGTATCGTGTTTCATGTGATTACAGAGACCCTCTTTAACCTTCCTATTTTGATGATAGAAATGATGAGAGAGACCTTGAATAGGTCTAAGGCACATCTACCCTATGGTATGGCCCTCTCATTAGTGTTTTGAAGGTTTGGAGTTAGTTTTGAAGGAGAGCCAGTTGCCAGATTATCTCATACCGATACCATCAATCGCCACACACTACATCACATGGGTTTTTCAAAGATTGATGGTGGTTGGTCCAAAGATGCTGAGGATGTAGAGAGAGCTGAGGAGGAGGGACCATCTTCACCTCCTCATGATCATAGAGGATCTTCTGACTTTCAGTTTGCATCTGATCATGAGATTGGTCCCTCAGAGTCAGTAAGAAAAGATGCAGATGTGGCACCATCGAGGAGCAGAGATAGAGATGTTAGATTCACTGATGACCAGATTAGGAGGATCACTAACCAGTTAATGCAACTGATTGACGATATTCTATCTCAAAGGATTGCAGGTCTTTTATCTCAGCAGATAGCCAGTACCACTCAAGGAGAGAGTACTCACTTCATCCCATCTTTCGATCAGTCTATGATTCCACATGCATCTACTATCTTTCAGTTGCTTACTGCTCAGTTTGCATGGCTTGAGGACCTCGAGGAATGTGTTTTGAGATTGATAGGTAGAGTTTTAGATTTGCAAAGGCAGATTTTGGATCTAGATCATCCTCAAATGAGAGAGGACATTTCAGAGATATCAGATCTTACTACTGAGGTAGCCAGACTCTGAGGTGTTCTGAAGGATGGTTTTGACTTCCTAAGGAGAGAGTTTAGAGATTCCAATGAGACTCTGTCTATACAAATTGGTGCCATCACTCGATCCATGTTAAGAGCACTGGATCATTTAGACACTATCAAGATTGCTCTTCTTGCTCAGCCCACTTTCTCTCAGCCTCTTAAGTCGTCTTGTCCAGCTGCTCGAGCCCGCACCTACATCCATGGTCGAGGCAGACATGGTCGAGGACGTGCTCTTGGATTTGATCCTGACACACTCCATCACATCTCTGATTCCTCATCTGATTCAGATGCTTCCAACCATGATCTCTGCTAAATTTAGTTTAATTATTTTTGTATTAGGTTATGATCTAGTATCTCTTAGTTGTTTCTATGAGTTGTTGATCAAGTCATAGTTGGTTATATTTTTTTTTGGATCAAACTTATGGCATTGGTACTATTGGCTGTTTTGGTCATAGATAATTGTATCCATGAATTTTGTATATTTTGATGGCCTAATTCTCATGAATACTTTTGATACCTTTATATTTTGTATATTTAGCACTTATATATTTTGATGACTTGATGTTATGATAATCATTTGGATGTAAATATGTAATGATGTCATTTGAATGATGTGAAATGAAATCTTTGTAAATTGGCTAAATTTCATTATGATCATTATGTTGCAAATTGAAAGTTTTGTTATAAATTCTTATTCTAACAGAAAAACATATGGAATAACTTAAGGAAGAGGCTTTTTTACTTTTGAATTTTAAAATTCTTTAAGATCTTACTTGATGATTTCAAAAAGGGGGAGTAGAGTAAATAAAATTGGGCTATAAGCAAAATTGAAGTAAAATTGATAAAAAAAATAAAATAGAAGTAAAATTGATAAAAGAAATAAGTCAAATACTTTTGCAAATCATTTAAATGCCTGACTATAAGTAATAATCAAACTACTCTTGATGCCATATTGGTCAAATAATTGAATATAATATTCTAGTATGTGATGTAGCATGTTCCTTCAAAATTTTTGAAATTCTGAATTAATGCTTCTACATGCTTTATTTTTGCTTATGCTCAAATATTTTATCATCATCAAAAAGAGAAAGATTGTTGCTCTAAGAATTAATTTTGATGATTACAAAGCATTTGAAGGAATTACTAATGAATTTGGCTTGGAAAAAGACTTTTTGTATTTCAGAAGCAAAATCATAATTTTATCAAGTTTTGATTTGAGAGCTTCAAGAGCAAGTATAGAAGATTTTTAATTCTTTGGAGGCAGTCTCATAATTTTTGGATGCTTATTTTGGAAGAAAATCAAGTTTGAAGCGAAAGGATCGACCTCTAGATCGTTCCCTGCTGAAAAAGGTTGTTTGATACGCTGTCTCTATGCCAAGGATCGATCCTAGGATCGACCTCTATTATTTCGAAGGTTAAAAATATAGAACGGCTATTTTTCTAAATTTTATCTCAGAGATCAACCTCAAGGTCAACCCCGATGCCATGAATCAACCCATGAGTCGACCCTTGTACCATGAGTCGACCCATGAGTCCTGCAATGAAAATTTTTCTGCAACAACTATTTTTTTCTTATTTTGGTAGGTTTTAATGATTTTTTTAATATCTCCAACGACTACAATCTTGCCTAGGATTCTCACCTCAATCTATTGAAGTTTTAAAAGGCTTAAAATAGGAAAAAACATTAGAGATTGGTGTGATTCAATTTCAGCCCTAAGCAAAAATCATCTTCAAGCAAAGAAGCCTTCGTTTCAAGTTCACCTACCTCTCAAATATTCTTTCAAATCTCCAACAACCTTGAGGAAAATTAGAAAAGCTTCCTCCATTATTGTAAAAAGTATTTTTAAGATTTTATTTGCTCACAAAGGAAGCTAAACTTGTATTTGATTGTCATTAAATCTTTTACTCTGCTTTACTATTTTGATTCAAGTTTTGGAGGGTTCCAAAACTTAGAAAGATTGATCCTAACCTTGAATAGGATTGTATTGGATTGGCTTGTATCCGAAAAATAAGTGTTCTAGCTTGGGATAGCTAGGGTTGGAGGTTTTCAATGGTGTATTCAATTTGAATATGGTTAGTGGATTTTAATTCTCAAATAGGAGCTTGGAGAGTGGATGTAGGTGTAAACAAAGCACCGAACCATTATAAATCTTGCTTGTTCGTGGTGTGCTTGCTATCTTTCTTTCCTTAGTTTGTTAAATTCTTGCTCTCTAATCTTTTATATTTTTTCTCTAATCTAAATCGCTTCACACACACATCTTGCATATTATCATTCAATCTTGATATCTTTAAATTAGCTTTAAAATTTAAAAAACTCAATTCATCCCCCCGTAGGTTGCATAGCTGGGCAACAAAGGAGAACCTCATCTTAACATGAGCAAGATGAAGACCCCATTATCTAAGATGGGATGAGGAGAGAGGCCCTTTTAATGGTCCTTTTATGCTCCTACTATCTTGTTAGGAACAGGAGGAGAACCTCGTCCTAATATGAGCAAAGCAAAAACCTCATTAACCTAAGATGAGATGAGGTGAGAGGCCCATTCAATGGCCCTTACGTGCCCCTATAGCCATGTTAGGAACAGGAGAAGGACCTCATCCTAACATGAGCAAAGCGAAGACCTCGTTAATCTAAGATGAGATGAGGGGAGAGGCCCATTCAAACGATCCTTACGTGCCCCTATAGCCATATTAGGAACAGAAGGAGGATCTCGTCCTAACATGAGCAAAGCAAAGATCTCATTAATCTAAGATGGGATGAGGAGAGAGGCCCATTCAATGGCCCTTAAGTGTCCCTATAGTTATGTTAGGAATAGGAGAAAGACCTCGTCCTAACATAAGCAAAGCGAAGACCTCGTTGACTTAAGATGAGGAGTGGGAAGAGGCTCTATCTACGGTCCTTGTGTGTATCCCCCAACGACTACTTCAAGTGAAAAAAGAACCTCTTCCTAATTCAAGAGAAGGTCTCCGATTTGATATTTCTAACAATAGTATCAATAGAAAATGGAGTAAATGAAACAAAGTGGTCGACAAATACCAATCCACGCAAAACAAAAATAATGAGAGAAAACACCAATCCATTAAAGTTGAAGATAATTACAAGAAGGAGGTAGGTAGGATCAGGTAAAAAGAAAAAAAAATAGAGAGACAACAGCAAAATCAAATGAGGTCTAAGGGCAGATCACACTACTCGGACTTGGGGCTACTAGCCTCAACCATCACCAGAGCTAATTTGTTTTAGCTTGAAGATCTTCTCCTGGAGCTCTTTCCTTTTCAGCAAGCTATCTATGAACATCCGATCAGCTCATTGGAATTTGTTTTCAAACTCCCACCGCTGCTTCCTCGGAACCTCAGACTCGATCCCAGTGTCCTTAATAGCTTGACGCTCGTAGGTCATTTGAATCCTCAGTTGTTAAAGTTCGACCTTCTCCCTCTTATACGATAGGAAAAGATTACCAAAGAACTTTCGATAGAAGGCGAGCTGCACCGACTCCTTTGAAGTATCATCCTGCTGGCTACTGGCAAGTAGCTTCTGAAGGCGAGCCACCTCCTCCTTAGCTGACTTGAGTTGGCATTCGACCTTGGTCACTTTCTCTATGTAGTCAATCCTATACTTATTATACTGAGCTTCGGCATCATGAAGTTATCTTTGTAACTCCAAGAATTTCTTTGACCAATCCCAGTCACATCACGTCTTATCGAAAGACCAGGACAAACTCCCCTCCAAGAATCTAACCCTCTCCTTCTCAGCATTGAGTTCTACCTCGAGGGAGCTAACCTTTGTGGTTAACGCTCAAGACTTGTCACTAGCATCTCTCTTAAGCTTCACAAGCTCCTTCTCGAAGTTTCCTTTCTTGATATTATAGCTCATAGAATCTTTCATGTGTAATTCACGAAGGCAAGTGACCTCTATAGTCACCTCCGAAGCATTCTTCTAAGACCTCTGAAGGTCGTCCTCCATCTTCCTCAATTTTTTCTTCAAATGGTGGACTTTCTTCTTTAAGCTCTTGATTAATGACTTCAGCGGAACACCCTAGGATAAGGGGTCGGCATCAACCGAAGATGGTGAGCCATGACTCTAATTATTGGAAGGATTCTAGGTAACACATATCATACCACCAGTATAAAGAAAGGAAATGCATTTTTCAATGCTCAAACTATTTTGAGTACACACAAAAAAAAAGAATAAGGGGGTGCAACTATTGAGAGTTTCGACCTCGGGCGACACCGCGACGGGCGAAGTTTGAGCATTCTCCGCCGCCTCTGACTCCCTAGCATGTTCAAGCACTGCTGTAATAGGTTCAGAGACCTCCGAGGCAAGTTTGGCAATAAGAGAGGTAGGGGCAACTTCTGTACCAGTATTGGAAGGATCGGCCTCGTCGCCGAGTTCATTCGTGAGGAGATCGAGATTGACATCAGAAAAGTTCTCAGCAACCCTCCTCAAGCAGATCTGGAACCCTTCCAAAAAAGCTTCTTGGGCAAAGACAATCTTGATATCCTCCATGATCTTGGACGACATGAAGGCTTCGACAGCCCACTCCCTTTCAATGCCGACCTCCTCTTTCGCCTTCTCCTCCTCTGCCAAGGCCAGGGCAGCCTTCAACTCCACCGCTACTTCATCCCCCTTCCTTAACGTCTCACAAAGACGCTCGACTTTGGCAGTCTAGACCTCTAAGGCCACTCTCAATTGGTCAGCCTCGGCTTGAGCCCTCTCAGCTTCCGCTCGGGCTTCTTGAATGGCTTTGGAAGCCTCGGCTTGGTCATGATCCGCTGCCTTCGAGTGGGCAAAAAGATAATATTCCAACTGCAGGATGAAAACCAAGTCAGAACTTCGAAGTTCGGAATGCATTCAATCAAAATTGGAAAGAGTTATCTACCTCTAGATAGGCAGCAAAGGACTCATCAAATCTCTTGGCATTGTCCTTTTAAAATATCTTCTCGATGATATGGAGAAGAATGCTTCCCCCCATTAAGGCGTGGATGACTTCTTGATCGTCCAGGAAGGCCTGCTCTTGGCCAGGACTTCTATTGCTAGAGTCCCTGACCTTTCTCCTAACCTTCTTCCCTACGGCCTTCTTCTCCCTCCTCTCGATAATTTCCTCCTGGCTGGCGGGGTGCAGGGAAGGACCTTATCCTTAGGATCAAACTCGGTACAGCGGCAACGGGTTCTGGGGCAGGCATGGTCTGGATCGACATGACCAAGCTCGGCCCCTCGACACAGGCTTTCTTTAAGGGCTCCCTAGTGGTGCTACCCTTCCTTTTAAGGAACCTGATCCCCTTTGCCAAACGATGCCATTTCTCTGAAGTCATTTCTGTAAAACAAAAAAGGAAGTGAAAAAAAATCAGGATCAAAAGGAAGAGCATCGCATGATTAACCGGCTAAGAAGAGCTACCTGCTGGATCAAGAGAACTAAGACCAAAGTTGAACAAGGTCTGATCATCCAGGAGTTTGGAAACTGGTGGGGCATTAAAATTCTTCAATTTGTCGGTCGAGCCCCAATCCTCACTCTCTAATTCGAAAGCTCGGTGAACTAAATCCCTTATCTCTCTCCACTGAGGGAGTCCAAATTTCAATGAAGGATATGAAATAAAAAAGAACTCCTTCCAGTTGTGCACGGAAGAAGGGGCACCCTTAAGCAACCCTTTCTTGTCAAACTGGGAAGACACATACCATCAATCTTGGATAGTGGGATGATGCTTGAAAGTAAAAAAGTTTTGAAACAAAGAAATGGTAAGTTGGATGCCTGCCATGACTACACAAAGAAAGAAATCCATAAACCAATCTAAAAGAATTCGCGCGCCCATGGCAGCAAAAAAAATATTGGAAGGAACTTGACAGCTGGACTATAAAAGGAGGCAAGGGCAAGCCATAAGTCTCACTTGAAGGGTCTCTACATACAGGGCAAGTTCCGGCCTGGAAGAGGGAAATAGGCTCGATCACTAGGACCAAGAAAGTTTTAAAGTTCGTATACAGAAGGAATCCCAGACAGATTCTAATTAGGAAACAGGTTCATCGAGGCAAAAGTTTATAAGGGATGGTGGCAGGTATATAAGAAAGGTCGGGTAATTTCTACAGGGGCATCCTTAAGGGACGGATCCATCAGGCCAAATGGCCATGCCTAGAAACTGGTCGACCAAGATCTTCGATAGACATTCGGATTAAGTAAAATCAGGAAAATGCCCGAGAAACAGAGAAAATAAGTGTAAAAAACTCCCCACCAAAAGAAATGAAAAGAACCAAGAAAGCAAAAGCAGCGGAAAATAATCAAGAGAAAGATTGCGGAGCTAACTAAAGTCGACTTAAAGAACAAGAATAATGAATGCAAATGAAAATCCGACGAAGATGCTTGGAACCAAAAGGAGAATGGATGAAGAAGGGCCTCAAACTCTCGCATGGCGAGCGAAGAAAGAAACCAAAGGAGGAGAAGAAGGCAAAAGATCTCAGGTGAAATTGAGGACCCGAAGGAGGAGGACCGGTTTAAATTATCCTCAAAAAGTCCAAGGTTAGTTATGATTACAGATCCTCTCACCGATCTCGATCGATTGCGTGTCCCACTCATCATGACAGGCGCTGGCAACGGCAATCCTTAATGGCATCATAACCTTGGACAAAACTCTGTGGGGTTTCAAAAAAAACATCTCTTCGGATCACCTCATATTATGAAAAACTTTCGCGCACCAGCATGGTCAATGCCAAAAACTTTCCATTTCGATGGATGCAGAAAGCCAAAAAAAGGACTTCGACAGTGCATTTCACTTCCTTCATTCGAACTTCGAACTTGAAGTAGGGAGACTATTGTTGCGAATAAAACCGCGCCCTATCGAAGTCGACCAATCTTGGGATGGCCCCCGTCGGTAGTGGGCAAACCATGCGATAAACTTTCGACCAGTGAAATCTTGCTCTATTTCATCCAAGAGGGCTGATCATCAACTCTTGTCTTCCAGATGACCCCCGCCATACAAGTTAACTCCAAAATTGAGCGACGTAGGCTTCACCCGAATGATTATGAATAATACAGAAGCTAAATTTCTTGCTATAAAGCAGTTAGCCCCTCCAGTCAAAACCTCCTCAGACGAACGAACCAGTAAAAGCAGTCACCTTTAGCAGTTGAAAGTAACTAGTATCCTGTCACTGATATATAGTCTAGCAAACTTAGAAATGGATCAAACTCCTTTCCAACCAGGTCTCTTCAAACAAGTCTACATTAACTATAGCTCCCCATATCAAATCCTAGCTAGAGAAAGCTTCCCTGGCATGAACTCCTACTCCTATAGTATTGGTGATCTTTGCAAACCACCTTAAGACCTTCATCGAATCCTCTCAGACCACTAAAAGATCCCTCCCAACCGAATTCCTTCCAATCGTCTAAGGATGAGCTCTCAAGCGAACTCCTTACTGTAACCGTGAAAACCTCATCAATCTATACGTCCTCAATTTCTTTCGGTCAAACTCCACCAACCCATTAAGCCTTCCGAGCTCCTTGTTTTTTCCGGACTTTGGCTTCAGACAGACTATCTTGTCATTGAACTCTCTGAAACTTCTCCTTCATATGGATTTTTTTCTGCAGTCAAACTCCTTCTGAACTTTTTCTTCAATCAAAACTCCTTTTGGACTTTTCCTCCAGCTGGACTTCTCCTCTAGTCAAACTTCTTTCGGACCTCTTCTCTAATCGAACTTCTTTCAACTTCTCCTTCTAGATGCCCAAAAGGATTCTTTCTAGAAGAACTTCTCTCCCTACTAAAAGGACCTTGGCATCTACTCTGATGTAGCAAAAATATATCAACACCGTGGTGATCTTGAGGATATCCGAACCTCACGAACTTACTTGTAACTAGGAGTTCTTCACCACCCCCATGCTGTCCATCAAGCTTCAACTATAAACTCCATAGACAGGCACATCATGACAAAACAACCACCGTTTCCATAAAAAACAAACTTCACGTGGCCCCTAAAACGGGAACCATTACTAGGTGGTTTCACGACCGTCACTATCAGTTTGTTATAGGCTTCGTCTATATAAGATATCCTGCCAGAATGCTTTTTTCTTAAGCTCTTATCTTCTAACGCTAAAATTCTGCTTTAATTTTTTGAGTACTCCATTTTCTTATTGGTCGAGAGAGGACTTGATCGTTGAAGAAATCTTGTCGGAGCCACCGTCCCACCCAGCTGAATCTTATTGCAAAGTGACAGGCGCGACCATCTTCTTCGACTCTAGCATCGACTCCGACATCAACCAGGATTTCGCACCAACAAGATAAACTACCCACAAGATGAAAATAAAAAAACAGTTAAGAAAAGAGATTGAAGATTTGAAATCAATAGTAAAAAAATTATCTTATTTCAATAATCTTTCAACAATAATATAAATAATCAAAAGGGTTGTTTTTCAAAAAATTTAATAAAAACTAGTTTTTATCTTCAAGAAAACAATAATACTAAAAATTATTGATACTAGAACTTACCTTAAAAATGGATTCATGATGCTTTAAATAAATAAAGTATCATAAAAATTCAGTAATACAAATTTAAAAGAATTGCCACCACGTTTTGGTTAAAATAAATTTGGTGCCAAAGAAACCAATGTACTAACCCTCATCATCCAAGATGACTTGGATTACCAAAATTAGTAAAAATTGCAGGTATACCCAAGATCCAATAAAAATGAAAAGAAAAAAATTCCTGTGAATGTGATACCTTGAAAAAGAAAGAAGAGGAATATACTGAAATTTAAAACTTTTCTTATATCATCCATCAAATACTTATCTGACTATTATGAATTTTAATATTCACTACATAATTTTATATTAATTTACTGCTAAAATATTTTTTATTATAATTGAATTTAAATGTTAAAGAATAAATATTGATTTAAAAGTTCAATATGCTCTCCTCTATGTATTTATTTGGAATCAATTTGAAATGAAAATTATTCTTAAATTCAGTATATTCTTAACTTTCCCTCATATCAAAAATTACAATTTATAAAACTTAAATGGAAAGAAGCTTAGATAGCTATAAATATTTTGATTTGCAAAAAACTTGCAAGAAAACTAATTTTGACATTGTCCCAAAAATTGCTTAGATATTAAAAATTCTTCTAAAAAAGTGCATTTGAAATGAATACCTTGAAGATAAGACATTCGATATTCATAAAACTCAATATTGATGTGTAATTGCATTGCAGCCTCACATTGACCTCTAAGATTCAAAATTTTCTAGTTATCTAAACAAAATAAGCTTATATCCAAATTCCCTTTTCTATTATCCTCAAATTGATTGATTATCTCCCTCAATGACCAAATTTTTATTCTCTAATTGATTTAATATTATGTTTTGATCTTCAACTTGTTTTATATCAATTTATACTTAAATGATCCAAATTTCTTGAATTTAAAACTTCTTAAGTGTTTTCATACCATGAAGTCGACTCATGAAATAGGAGGAAATCAACTCATGTGCCTAAACGTTTTTAAGATAGTTCGTGTGAGAGTCAATCCCAATTTAACTGCAATCGATCCCTATTTAGAGTCAAACTGATTTGAGACGAGTCCACCCTTTTCAAAAATTAAAGGCGTTATAATCGAAATGTCTTCTTCCCTATCTTTCTTTTTTTCTTTTGTGTTTCGAACCGAAAACCCCCCTCCGACCTCTCTTACCCAAAAATTGAGACCATCATCCTCCTATTCCCCTTAATTTCTCCAATATTTGTATCTGATGACTCAGATATAGTGGCAAGCCCAATGAAAAAAACGACCCCCGCACGGCCAAATTTAAAGCCCAGCTCCTCCTCCATGTTTTTTCTAGTCTAGGAAAAGGTGCTCTAAATAATAGCAGAGCAAAAGGGAAACCTCTTCAACACCCTTCCCACCTTTTTAGTCTCTTATCCTGCCAACAGCTTTGCTCTTCTCTACCTCCTTCAGCCACCCTTCTTCAATCCTGGTAACATTATCTTCCCAAGCTCACACTAGTAATGCCTAATGGCAAGGAACGTTAGATTTCAATTTGGAGAAAGAGGATTTTGAATTTGGGCACAAACTGAAAATTTTGGAGTAGGAAGTCTTCTGTTCCCTAACTTGCAGCCTATCCAAATCTAGTAAGGAAATTTACTTAAAGTCTAACAATGGAAAGTGAAGACCATAGAATCGAAGATGAAAGGATTCAAAAATTTGTTCTCATATGTAGCAAAAGGTTAGGATTTTTGACAAGTAAGGCTAAAGGAGCTTTGTAGACAAATCAGAGAGAAAATCAAAAGGGAACCTTAAGTTCATTTTGGGAAGAAAATGATGTAATGATATAGAGGACGTGGAGTGCTAACAGAACTTGATATACAGAGATGTGACCTCCCTTCACCATATAACAAACTGGATATTCTTTCCAAAGTTCTAGATGGTCGATTTTGTATCCAACCAAATATATTTTTATGTATCATGTTATCCTAGAGACCTCTGTTGAAACCGCCGGGCACTCCTGATTAGGACTTATGAATGATACATTTGATAGATTGGGACTCGCAAATCCCCATGATATGCACTTATATCATATTCTAGGAGCACAAAGGTAGACTTCAATGATGAGACCTCCTCAAGTCCTGCCTTCATACTGGACATTATAACGAGCACTTGTTGCACCAACATGAGATTTGAGAAACCAAGATTTTCGTTGATCCGACCGAGGGGCTCAAGCTCCAATAGGATCTCTAAATGAGCTTTTCTAACTTGTAGTAACCGGATGACAGAACTTAATCCATTAAGAGCCAGTTGAGGCAAGTAGTAGGGCTGAGATAGTGGTATTCATCCCAAAGCTCAGACAGACCTTCTTCTGTAGACTAGACGAAAGATGTTTTAATTGTTGCCCGGATATGCCACCAAGAGAGGTGAATTGGGTTTATATTTTTGGCCAAATTATACTCTAAAATAAATATTGCTTCTAATTAAGAAGAAACTTGAAATGCTATGTGAATGAAGCAAGTTGTAGCAGTGGAATTAAAAGCAAGCTAACTAATACAAATATATAAGAGAAAATAAGAAAAGCAAGAAAGCAAAATTTCACAAAACAAACACATTGGTCTGTGCAATCCCGCACCTAAGTCCATTTGCCAACATCCCCTGAGAATTCTACTATAATCCAAGATTACAGTGTATTTATTTTGATCCAAAATTAACAAAAGAACCAAATCTAGTGATTTTGCGGGCTCACCAACCATTAATCCTACAACCGAATATTTTTTTTAGTTACTATCAATTCCGCGTTGTTTTCAACTAGGAAGCACCAACCATAACTTTATACTATCTAATTTTACTTGAAACCAACCTACATCCAAGTTTCTTTCTTCCATAAGAAATTTGTAAAAAGAAAACAAAAAATACAAGTATAATAAATTCAGCACAAAAATAAAAGAAAAAGAATACTTTTTGAAGTTTGATGAAAGACTGAAAGATGGCTCTTAAGCTTTCATGTCTTCTGAAGGCTTTGAGAGGAAGCTTGAATGAATGAAAGGATACATACTTTGAAACTCTCGAATTGATATATAAATCCTCTTTTTTCTTTTTCCTTAATATCAATGAAAACCCTCACTATTTAATGATTCTACTTTCAATCCATTTAATATGGCCTTTTCCAAATATTTCTCGTAGCCTTTATAGTCTTTGTATAGCTTGAGGATCAGTTCTAATTGTTGAAAGCCTTGAAAAATAAGCCATTAAGTAGAAATATAAATATTTAAAAAAGCTACAGAAAACTAGCCATACGATTAACTGGATCGGCTCAGTTTTGACTGGGTCGGACTCAGTTCGAACTGAGGCTCAGGTTATAGCTAGGCCACTTAGTCTCCTAAGTCTTGAAAAAAACTAGCTTTCTGCACTTCTATTTTTTGCTTCCCACGAGACTAGGTCGCTCAATCTAGGACTGAGGCGGTTCCTCCAGTTTGCGGTCATGCGTTACCAAAAAATAGTTTTGAACCCTTTCTTCCTTCAAAATAATTATAGGTAGATTTGCCTTTTTGACTCAATTTTATCTTCATTAAATGTTGAGTTTGAAGTTTCGAAACTACCACATTCTCATAAAACATAGTTAACTTATAACTTATACTCAAAAACTCTTTGTTCATCACAAAATCAATCTTTGGAAATCAACAATTCCCCCTTTTTTGATTGATGGACAAAATTTGAGTATATGCAAATAATATTAATGAAATTTCTAAAAATTACATATTTTAAAAAGCATAAAAACTACTAAACCAATAAGAATATACTACATTCTAATTAAGCTAAAGCATTATACTTCAACAATAAACCTCTCCTCTTTGACAACATCAAAAAAGAAATAAACTCAAAAAGTGATTAATAGAAATCAACATGTAAATCTTCTTATAGTCCAAAATCCAATTAAACTCCCTCTTTATATTAAGCAATTGAATTCAAATTTATTCAAAATTGCTCTCGCTACTATATGCCAATTTCTTAATTCCATTCTTGCTTACCTCTTGACATTTTGTATCTCATAACCAAATTAAAATCAATTAAAAAAAAAAAATATCACAAGATTTTGAGTAATTTATAATGGTTAAATTCACTTTCTTCATTTACCAAATTCTCTCTCCATTTTTTCATTATAAGTATTGCTATAATTCAAGGTTACCAATCGAGTTCGAAAGGTATGTTTTTAGAAGTTCAACTTACAAATAAATATTTTAATATTTCAAATTATTCTGAACTTTAATAATGAAAGTTTCATAAATTAATTTTATTCAATATATCTTCAATCATAATCAATTATAAATGACATTCATCGAAATCAATAAATAAATAAATATTGAGTCATTTAACATCCAATGGTGGTATGATTAATCAATCAAACAAACTAAGATCAAAGTATAAATATTGCAAGCTTGAAGATCATCAAAATTTATTAATTATACAAATTTTGTATAATATATGAAACTATTCAAAATCGTGAGAAATACATAATGTATACAACATGTTAATGGATCATCAAATAAATCTAACAATAATTGGTAGTGATGATTCAAAATAAGTTTAGCTTTACCAAGTTATCATCACCTATTCACTTTCATTTTCCAAAGCATTCCATAGAAATTTGCTCTTTTCACTTCAATTGGATGCTTAGAGAACCTGCAAAATTAATTGCTAATCTTTAGTATCCAAGTCATCTTGGGTCCATTGAGGTTAGAGCACATTATTTTTTTTTTAACCTAAATTTGTATAATTAAAGTATAGCCAATTCTCTTAGTATTATATTCTAAAATTTTGTGACCTACTTTATCATATTTGAAATATGTAATTCAATGATTTTTAGATGAAGCCTTGCTAAACATGTGAAGGAGAAAATCTTATTTTTTAGGTCAGGTTCGTTCAGATCTGATTGGATCAAGAGGGATATTTCAAAAATATTTCTCTTAGATCCAAATCAGATCTGAGACTCTTCAAATCTAATTTTATCAATCTAATAAAATAAAATAAAATAAATCAAATTTAATTTTATCTTGTTATGAGTAATCCTATTATCCTGTGATGATTCTGATGTTTGCCTGAGGTTCTGGATGCAGCCACGCAAGCGCCTGACCTCTACTGGTATCCACTTAGGCAGGATCTAGAGATCTTCTTCTTCTCAATCTATCCTCCAAAAATTAGATCTAGATCTGATCTTAAAGGTCTTCAAAATAACTTTTGAAGATCTACCGTTGTCTCTTGCTAGTAGTGTTGTCTTCTTCATTTTCTTTCGCCTTTCTCTTGCTTGATCGCCACAAACTAGAGCCCAAAGCCTCTTGGCATGAGAGAGGAGAAAGATAGTAGGTTGTGTAGGAAGGAGGGAGAAGGGCTATGTGGCATGGGCAAAAAAAAAAAAAAACTCTAAATCCTAAGCACAATAGGATTTATATAGATCCTACTGCACCATGCAGTGCCACATCATCGCGGCCAACCAAAGCTCTTTATGCAATCAGATCTAAATCTGATTGATGGAATGATATCATCTGATCCAATCAGATTAGAGTCCCTCACAAACCTCCTTAGGTGGTGCCAAGATTAGTCAAAGAAGACTCTTTGGTGCCACCCAAGTAGAGAGCATGAAGCAACTAGAGTCCCAATCTGTAGACTCCAGCATTCATCCTCATGGGCGCATGCCTCCCTAGGGAATGCCCCTCCCTTTCTTCCCTTTTAGTAGGAGGACAAAGCCCAATTTTCTCTTCTATAGGTGCATGACACATGAGCAGATATCTAAGTGTCAAAGGTCAATATTTGACCAAAGTCCAAAGATAAGATTTAGCAGGTGATGAAAAATGGCAGGTGTTATCTCAAATTTATCTCATAAATTAAGATAACCCTTTTCTAACCTGGACAAGCTCCAATCAGACCAAATAAAGATTTTTGAGTGAGCCCAAATATATTTGACTCAGTCGAGATAAGCTTTAATGATTGTTGAAGGAGAACATTAGGCTAAATCGTATGCTAGTACGATTTTCTTGAACCTAATTGAATCTTATTCAAATCAATTGAACTGGGTTAGTCCAATTGATGATATCCAAATCCAAATCCTTATTTGTATGATCCAATTAAGTTCAGTTCTATATAGTAATGAAATATGTCATGATCTTTATCATCGAAACACCTTCCGATAAATTAGAACATTTCTGATTCAGACAACTAGTATCATCGATCATCCAGATCATTCTAATTGCTCCCAAAATCCACTAGTGACATCTAGCAGCATATGGTGGCAATCCATCGAATTGAAAATGAACATCTCGGTGTAATTACCTATGTGATTATGTTCCTCTATCTTGAGCTCCAACCGGATTAGAGTTAAGGTGATCTCGTCAAATCCTAATATCCGTTATATGAATTAATCATTCGATTCAAGTTCGATGTGAAAATCCTAATAGAAACTTTTTCTATTATTTCACTCTGCCATGGCTATGGGCTTATGGACTTGATTCTTATGATCATCATAGAGTTGCTCCTCATCTACCGAGGTAGATAGATCTCCTATTGGTGCAATTCAATTCCTACAATGAACATGCTATAGCCAACATAAACCTCAGAATTCCGAATGGCTAGGAGATCGAGTTATGGTGTAGTCAAACTATAATACTCTCAAGGTGAACTACTGATGCACCTTAGGTCAAAGAACCAGACACACCACTGCAGCTTTGAGCCAATCATTGACGAGAAGGTAGACTTCCTCATGACTGCTCAAGGTGGTCACGCTCAGTGCCCTCGTTCTCTAGCAAGTACCTGTACTCTCACTTTGGTGTCTCTATACCATAGACTCAAGACTCATCTATCCTAAAGAAGCGATCGTACACCAATCTTTCGAATCAATCACCATCCTGATGATGATCCCACAGCCAGGAGCATTTTATGAGTCAATAATGAAAATTCATGTCTTAAATTTTCAACTCTTGAAAATATGAACTATCATTACCATTAACTCAAGAGATGTATCACAGACACTTTCAAATACACACTGTGATAGAAAATAATCCATTTCATTATTTATAGTCAAAATTATAATTTTGCCCTTAGATGTGTATTACAAGTGTTAGCCAATTCTGGCTTCTAGGACACACATATCTAACAAACTCCCACTTGACCTAAAGCTAATTGGCTACAAATCTAAGTTCCATCTTTTCAAGATGGGTTTCGATCTTCTGTTGGCCCAACGATTTTGTGAGTGGGTCTGCCGTATTGTTTGTGGAGTTGACTCTCTTGACCTGGACATAATCTTTCTCGAGGTAATCGCGAATGAGGTGGTATCACAGCTCGATGTGCTTGAATTTCTGGTGAGACCTTGGCTTCTTAGCAAGGGCTATGGTACCATTATTATCGCAATACAAAGGAATGGCATCTGATGGCCTCACTTGGTGAATTTTTTGTACCAGAATACCTCCTTCGCAGCTTCTGACGTAGCGATGTATTCTTCTTCTATGATGGAATCTACTATCACTGTCTGCTTGAAACTCTTCTAACTGACAGCACCATCATTACATATAAACAGACTCTCAGATATCGACTTTCGATCATCTATATTGGACATAAAATTCGAGTCTGTATACTCCTGGACTTGGAGTTCTCCATTACCAAAAATCAACAACATATCCTTAGTTCTTCTCAAGTACTTAAGGATACATTTCATAAAAGTCCAATGTTCTTTACCTGGATTTGACTGATATCTGCTTGTGACACTCACAGCATGGGCTATATCAGGTCATGTACATAACATGGCATACATGAGGCTCCCTATTGCTAAAGTATAAGGGATCTTCCTCATGCGTTTAATCTTCTTTGGTGTGTTGGGACACATTTTCTTAGAGACATGAATGCCATCTCTGAAGGGTACCAATCCCCTCTTGGAGTTTTTCATGCTAAACCTCTTTAGCACTTCCTCTATATACATCTTTTATGAAAGACCTAGCATCCTATTCGGTCTATCTCTATAGACCTTAATTTCTAGAAAGAAGGATGCTTCTCTTAGGTATTTCATGGAGAATTCTTTAGATAACCACATTTTAACTATGGTCAATATGAAAATATCATTCCCAATAAGAAAGATATCATCCACGTACAGTACGAGGAAGACAATAGCGCTCCTACTGATCTTTTTGAAAATACATGATTCTTCCTCATTTTTGATGAAATCAAATAATTTCATCACATCATTAAATCAAGTATTCCAACTCCGAGATGCTTGCTTAAGTCCATATATGGATCTTTGCAGCTTGCATACTTTGTGATCAGCATCACTGGATGTGAAACTTAGCGGTTGTTCCATATAGATATCTTCCTTAAGGTATTTATTTAAGAACGCCATTTTTACGTCCATTTGTCATATTTCATAATCGAAATAAGCTGCAACAGCAAGCAATGTGTGGATGGATTTTAGCATAGCTACTGACAAAAAGGTATCCTGATAGTCAATGCCTTTGCGCTGACTATAATCTTTTGCCGCTAATCTAGCTTTGAATATCTCCATATTTCCATCTGCACCAATCTTTCTCTTGTAGATCCATTTACACCCAATAGGTACTATACCTTATGATGGATCTACCAAGGTCCAGACTTGGTTTGAATACATCGAATCAATTTCTGACTGCATTATCTCTAACAATTTCTCAGAGTCGATATCTGATATCACCTTGTCATAGGTTTTGGGATCATCACCATGAACCTCATTACCTACGAGGAACATTTCCTCTACTTCCTCTAAGATAGTACCTAAGTATCTCTCAAAGGGATGGAAATTTATTTCCGATCTACGAGGTGGAGGAGGTAGTGATTGTATTGGCTCAACCTGATTTGGTTCCACATGGTCCTAGCTCGTTGCTCTTATGAGACTTTCTCCTCAAGTTTGATCTACTTTTCAATGCCGCTATCTTAAATAAATTATTTTTCAAGAAAGATGGCATGCCGGCTCATAATTATATTATGGTCTTTTAGAATGTAAAAATAATATCCTAATGACTCTTTAGGATATCCTATAAATCGAGCTCTAAAGGATCTAAAGTCTAACTTGTCTACTTGTTGTCTTTTGATATGAGCTAGACAGTCCCAAATTCTGAGATGACTCGGACTTGGTTTCTTACCATGCCATATCTCATACAGTGTGGTAGGAATGATTTTAGAGGAAACCCTATTCAGTAAATATATTGTAGTTAACAGACTATATCCCTCAAAAAAATTAGAAAGATCTGTGAAGCTCATCATGGATCGAACCATATCTAATAGGATCCGATTTCTCCATTCTGAAATCTCGTTGAGTTGAAGTATTCTAGGTGGAGTCCATTGAGAGACTATGCTATTTTGCTTGAGATAGTCTAGGAATTCCCTACTAAGATATTCACCTCCTTGATCTGATCGAAGAATCTTAATAGTTTTTCCATTTTGCTTTTCAATTTCATGTCTGAATTTCTTAAACTTTTCAAAAGCTTCAGACTTGTGTCTCATAAGATACACGTACTCATATCGAGATAAATCATCGGTAAAGGTTATGAAGTAGATAAAGTTGCCTCTAGCCGGCACATCAAATGGGCCGCACACATCAGTTTGTACTAGAGCAAGTAGATCCGTAGCCCTTTCCCCATGTCCCATAAAAGAAAGCTTAGTCATTTTGCTAAGAAAATATGATTCACAAATTGGATATGATTCGAAAGTCAATGGACTCAATAGTCCAAATTTCTCCAATTTGTTAATTCTATCTTCTGCTATATGACCTAGCCTTAAATGCCATAGATACCTATCATTTGGACTATCCTTGGGTTGTTTTACAATATTCACATTTTGCTCGATATTAAATATAGATACATCAATATGTAACTGATAGAGACTGTTAATAAGGAAACCACATATAATTTTATTTCTTTCATAAAGAATATTATAATGGTCCTTAAAAAAACTAATTACATAGCCTTCTTGTGCTAAATATGAAATAGAAATTAAATTTCTGCTTGCAACAGGCACATAATAACAATTCCTAAGCACTAAATCTAAGCCAGATAATAGTCGAAGAGGATAGGTTCCCACAGCCATAGCAGCAACTCTTGCTCCATTTCTGATGCGTAGGATCATCTCACCATCCCTCAGCCTTTTACTATCCTCAAGACCCTACATGGAAGTGCATAAATGAGCACTAGAACCAGAGTCGACCCAACTAGATGCAGAAGAAATCGTAAGGTTAGATTCAATAACGAGCATACCTCCAGAAGGACCTGTCTTCTTCTTATTCTTCAGGATGGCCGGGTATATAGGGCAATTCCGCTTTCAGTGACCGTCAGTATCATAATGGAAATACTTTTCTTTATCAGTGGTCTTCTTCTTCAGCTCTACCTTCTTTTTCTTTCCATCTTCCTTCTTCTACCTTTTCACAGACTTCTTTTTCTTTCTAAAATACTTTCTCTTGGAAGAAGTCCATTACATAGTAAGTACTGAGTCTTTAAAACTTTTCATAAAAAGCTTAGTAGTAATCAGTATGTTCATAAGCTCAGCCAGAGTACTCTAAAGTTTATGCATATGGTAGTTCATGATGAACTGCCCATATGCATCAGTTAAGGATTGTAGAATTATGTCATTCTGCAAATCCTAATCTAACTTCACTTTGAGCTTCTCAAGCTCTTCCAAGTCTTTGATCATCATCAAACAATGATCTTGGACTAACTGCCCATCACGCATTTTAGTCTTAAACAATCGTTTAGTGATCTGATATTTGGCTGCACGACTCTATTCATCAAACAACTCTTATAGGTGAGCCAACATTTGGTGGGCAGTCTTAATATCTTCATATTAGTGCTAAAGCTCATCAGACATTGAGCCCAATATGTAGTATCTGAGCTTGTTATCTTCATCCGTCCATTTGTCAAGAGATGCTCTCTATTCAGCAAACGGACGGACTGGCAAGGTAGGGAAATCCTGGTCCAATACATGAGTCAACTTCTTAGAATCCAAAATGATTTTAAAATTTCAGAGCCAATCTTTGTAATTAGATCCGGTCAGTCTATGGGTATCCAGGATATGGGCTAGTGAGTTGGATGCAGACATTTTTTTTTCTTGTAAAGAGTCAAAGTTTCTAGTTAGATTTTGTAATTAAGACATGAATAATTTATTTAGGAATTTGATTTTTTTTAAACAAATTAGCTTCTACTATTTTCTCGGATCCCTACACTCCTTCTGTAGGAGATGTAAAAATCTTCATGATTAATGATTTTTAGTGGGGGGTACAGTCCCACCAACTAACTTATCACCTCACCTAATAGTTATTGGTGATGGGTTAGCCAATGAGTGAACAATTCTTGTCCAATGATTCTCTAATCATGGTGCACCCAAGCTTGGTCTCTAATTCATGAATCTCACCGTGCCCAAAATATTGATCCACTCCTTAGTTAAGTCAGACCCACCATTTGTATAGATTGGATTTCTAATTGGGTCTCTCACCTTATCCAAAATATTGAGTCCAATCCATCCTCCAGCTCATAGCATCCAATGCCTAATAGACATGGTTGCATCTTTTCGATGCAACTGAACCATTGTGACCAACCAATAACAATCAACCCTGAGAAGGACTCGCACATCTACAATGATGGAAGACCTTAGACTTAATCTTTTCTTAGGAAGATTTAATTTAGGTCTTTTTAAACTTAACTTGATATAGTCAAAACCATTATGACTAACCTAGTGGCATGGGTTAACTCGAATCATTAGCCACCTTAGATTAGGACTGAGTCGACAAATATGGCTAGGTAAGTGAAATCGGTGAAAGGGATATGCCATTAACTCGATAAGAATGCATTTGAGTTGAGTATCTTTCAATTAAAAACTAATCGATCGTATTTGCCAAACTTACCTTAGACACCAAATTATTAAGCTAGAACCAATCGGATTAGCCTACAATCCAGACTCTAACCACTGAGCCTAATTAGGTTTTAACTTGATCGATTACTCATGTGACTCGACCTTGACCCAGACTTAATCCTATTAGGCTAGTCAATTTAAGCACTCTTGATCCCATCTAACTGACTCTTGATTCGGTTTGATCAACCATTAGACCTAATTGAGCTATCCAAGCCCAAACCCAATTTTATGAATATATCTTAGATCTAAAAATTCTCAATTTTAGATCTAATATATTTCATAATCTTATTCTTAATTAAGTATAGGGTTCATAAATAAAATATGTAAATAAAATCCTAGGGTTTCAGAATCTAGGATTTTGCAGAAAATAAGTTTTTTTTATTTCTGATTAAGGACAAACGTGCAGCATCCCTATATATCATAAGAACACCCCATCGAATGGAAGGAGAGGACCTTTAAATCCTTCTTTATTCTTATGATCAGATGGCCAAAGGAAATGCCTTAATCAGAAACATGATAAATCTACAAAATTAGTTAGATCTACATATATATCATATATATAAAAATTGATCTAACTTAAAAATATGTTTTGCATACATCTCATGTATCATATTATGCATATTTTCAGATCAAAATTATCTTATAAACATCTAAAAAATAAAATTTAAATTTGATTATATCAAATTAAATTTGTTCAAGATAACTTTGTAGAACTATTCTATAACTAATATAAACATGCATCTATCATATCTCATATAAACAAAATTAAATAAATTTATTTTTTTTTATTTTTTAGATCTAATTATAATATTTATAATATTAAAAAATAATAAATAAATAGATCTAAAATTATAATTAATTAAATTAAAATTATGATCATTCTAGACTACACATAGAACAATTCTGTTCCTAGTCTAGTCATGCATCTCATACATCTTAGATCTAGATTATTTAATTTTTTTAATTTTTAATTTTAGATCTAATTATATCTAATGTAATATCTAAAATTATCTAATTATTAAATCAAAATTATATTAAAATTAGATCTAAATAATTATAGAATCTGACTCTGATACCAGTTGAAGAAAAAAATTCTGTTTCCCGGGTCAGGTTTATTCAGATCTGATTGGATCGAGAGAAATATTTCAAAAAAAATTTTCTTAGATCCAAATTAGATTTGAGACTCTTTAGATCTGATTTTATCAATCTAATAAATTAAATTAAATTAAATCTAATTTAATTTTATCTTATTATGGATAATCCTATTATCCTGTGATGATCCTGATGTTTGCATGAGGTTCTGGATGCAGTCACACAAGTGCCTGGCCTCTACCGGTATCTACTCGAGCAAGATCTGAAGATCTTCTCTTTCTTAATCTATTCTCCAAAAATTAGATATGGATCTAATCTTGAAGATCTTCAAAATAGCTTTTGAAGATCAGTCGTTGTCTCTTGCAGCAGTGCTGCCTTCTTCCTTTCCTATCGCCTTTCTCTTGCTTGGATCGCACCAAACTAGAGCCCAAAATCTCTTAGGCGTAGAGAGGAGAGAGAGGATCAGAGGGTGGCATGGAGGAGGGAGAGGGGCTATGTGAAATGGGCAAAGGAAAGAAACTCTAAATCCTAGGCGCAAATAGGATTTATATAGACCTTGCTGCGCCATGCAGGGCCACATCATCCCAGTCAATCATGGCTCTTTATGTAATTAGATCTAAATCTGATTGGTGGAATGACATCATCTGATTTAATCAAATTAGAGCCCCTCACAAATCTCCTTAGGTGGCACCAAGATTGGTCAAAGAAGACTCTTTGGTGCCACCCAAGTAGAGAGCATGAAGCAACCTAGAGTCCCATCTGTATGGGACTCCAGGCGTCATCCTCATTGGGTGCATGCCTCCCTAGGCATGTGCCCCCTCCCTTTCTTCCTTTTAGTAGGGGGACAAAGTCCCATCTTCTCTCCTATGGGTGCATGACACATGGGTAGATGTCTAAGTGTCAAAGGTCAACATTTGACCAAAGTCCAAAGATAAGATTTAGCAGGTGATGGAAAATGGCAGGTATTATATCAAATTTATCTCATAAATTAAGATAATCCTTTTCTGATCTAGACAAGCTCCAGTCAGACCAAGTAAAGATTTTTGAGTGAGCCCAAATATATTTGGCTCAGTCGAGACAAGCTTTAATGATTGTTAAAGGAGAACATTAGGCTCAACCATGTGCTAACACGATTTTCTTGAACCTAATTGAATCTTATTCAAATCAATTGAACTGGGTTAGTCTAATTGATGATATCCAGATCCAAACTCTTATTTGTGTGACCCAGTTAGGTTCAGTTCCGTATGGTAATGAGATATGTCATGATCTCTATCATCGACATCATTGAAACACCTTCCGATGGATCAAAATTTTTCTGATTCAGACAACTAGTATGATCGATCATCCAAATCATTCTAATTACTTCCAAAATCCATCAGTGACACCTAGCAGTATATGGTAGCCACCCATCAAAACTGAAAATGAATTTCTCGGTGTAGTTACCTGTGTGATTAAGTTCTTCTATCTTGAGCTCCAACCGGATTAGGATTAAGGTGATCTCGTCAAATCCTAATATCCATCATATGAATTAATCATTCGATTTAAGTTCGATGTGAAAATCCTAATAGAAACTCTTTCTATTATTTCACTATGTTATGGCCATGGGCTTATGGACTTGATTCTCATGATCATCATAGGGCTGCTCCTCATCTATCGAAGTAGATAGATCTCCTATTGGTGCAATCTAATTCCTACAATGAACATGCTATAGCCAATATACACCTCAGAATTTTGAATAGCTAGGAGATCGAGTTATGGTATAGTCAAACTATAACACCCTCAAGGTGAACTACCGATGCACCTCAGATCAAAGAACCAAACACACCACTGCAGCTTCGAGCCAATCATTGACGAGAAGGTAGACTTCCTCATGACTGCTTGAGGTGGTCATGCTCAGTGCCCTCATTCTTTAGCAAGTACCTGTACTCTCACTCCGACGTCACTACACCATAGACTCAAGATCCATCTATCCTAAAGAAGCGATCATATACCAACCTTTTGGATCAATCACCATCCTCATGATGATCCTACGGTCGAGAGCATTTTATGAGTCAATAATAAAAATTCATGTCTTAAATTTTCAACTCTTGAAAATATGAACTATCATTACCATTAACTCAAGGGATGTATCATAGACACTTTCAAATACACACTGTGATAGAAAATAATTCATTTTATTATTTATAGTCAAAATTATAATTTTGTCCTTAGATGTGTATTATAAATGTTAGTCAATTCTGGCTTCTAGGGCACACATATCTAACAACATATTGTTCACAAATCTCTATTTTCTTAAAAGATTATATCCAATTCCAGCTTTATCAAAAATAGCTTTTTGATTGATTAAAATAGATTGAAGCTTTTGAGAGCCAATTGTAAACTTATGAAGTATAGACTTCAATCTTTCAATCTCTTTTCTTAAGTTTGTATTTTCTTCCAAAAGAGATTTTTTAGAGTTTAAAAAACTTTCTTTTTCTTTAGCAAATGAATTATTTTCTTTCATGATTTTTTTTTTAATTAAGAGTTTATTCTTTTCTTCAACTAAAGATTTTTCAGATTTAAGAAGTACTTCTTTTTCCTTAGCCAAAGCATTATTTTCTTTCAAAATATCTTTTTATTTTAAATTAAAAGATTATTCTTTTTAATAAGTAAAAGAAGATTTGATTTCTTTAATTCTTTATTTTTCAGTCCTATCTTTTTGTATTCATTCATTAAGTCATGAAAGACTTCTTGAAGCTCATCGAATGTAAATTCAAAAGAATTATGAATATTTACATCATCATTTTAAGCCATCAAGCATATATTTGTTTCTTTTTCACTTGAGGATGACTCTTCTTTTGAATTTGAGCTTTCACTACTTCTCTAATTGGCCAATATAGCTTTCCTTTTTAATTTCACTGGGCTCTTTTTCGGTGGGGGTAAGTCATTTCTATATTTTTTAAATTGATTCTTTTCTTCTTTTTTTTTTCTTAATTCAAAATTTTTCTTCTTTCTCATGAATCTCATGAACCTCTTGTAATTTTCACCATTTCTTCATCATCTTTCGAATCCTTGATAGAGTTACTTGAGCTTTCTTCAATAGCCAATGACTTGAGTGCAAAGGTTCTCTTCTTCATCTTTTTTTTTCCATATTTTGGTTTATATTGAGCTCATGTGTCATGAGCAATCCAATTAACTCTTCTAAAGCAAGCTTGCTAAGGTCCTTGGCTTCTTGAATTACAATTACTTTTGCTTTCCAAGCCTTCGGTAAGGACCTAAGAATTTTGCATACAAGATTACTGTTAGAATAGTCTTTTCCAAGATTTTTTAACTCATTTACGATTTCAGTAAATCTTATAAACATATCACTTATTATCTCATGAGGTTCCATTTTAAACTACTCATACTTATGAACCAATATATTTATTTTAGATTCTTTGACTGACTTGTACCCTCATAGGTCACTTCAAGTCTATCCTAAATTTTTTTTCTAGATAAACATGTTGATATTCTATTAAATTTATTATAATCTAATGCATAATATAGAATATTAATAGTTTTAATATTTAATTAAGCTAGCTTTTTATCTATCTCATTCCAATCTTTTTTTCGATTTAGGTACATATATATCATTGACAATCATTATGGGTGTACGAGGACTATTGAGTATGGCATTTCATATATCATAATCTTGTGCTTGAATAAAATTCTAATTTTAGCCTTCCAATATGTATAATTTATGCCATTGAAATAAGGTCTAGTAGTTGAATGTCCCTCACTCAACAAAGAACCAAATGGATCAGTCATAAAATCTTTAGCTCCTTGACCTATAGGTCAACAACTAATATTAGAGCATCTGCTCTGATACCATTTGTTGCCCAGGTATGGCTACCCAAAAGGAAGGGTAAATTGGATTTATAAAATTTTTGACTAAATTATACTCTAAAATAAATATGTGCTTCTTATTAAGAGAAACTTGAATGTTGATGGTGAATGAGCAATGTGTAACAATAGAATTAAAAGCAACTAACTAATACAAATATGTAAAGCAAATAAGAAAAGCAAGAAAAGCAAAATCACAAAATAAACACACAAAGATTTTATAATGGTTCGGTGTAATTCCACACTTACATCCACTCTCCAAGCTATCCTCTTGGAAATTTCACTATAATTCGAGATTATAATGCATTTGTTTTGATCCGAGATCACAAATAAATTCAGTTGGTTTTATCGGACTCACCAACCACAATCCTATATTGATAGTTTTTTCGAGTTCACTATCAATCCGGTTGGTTTTAACCTAGAAGTACCAACCATAACCTTTATACTATTCAATTTTCGGCTTAACCAACCTACACCCCAAGTTTTTTTTCTCCAAAGAAACTTGTAAAGAAATAAAATACAAGTATAAAATTTAGCGTAAAAAAAAAATCTCTTTTTTTGAAGTTTGATGGAGAGATTGAAAGATGGCTCTTAAAGCTTTGTATTCTTTCCTTTGAAGGCTAAGAAGAAGCTTGAATAAATGAGGATGATCACACTTTGAAGCTCTCTGAATTTGATGCACAAGATCCTCTCTTTTCTTTCTTTTTCTTTAGATATTCAATGAACCTCACTATTTTAATGATTTCTACTTTCAATTCACTTAATCTGTCTTATCAAATATTTCTTTAGCCTTTTATATTCTTTGTGATAGCTTGAGGATCAGTTCTAGTCATTGGAAGATTTGAAATAGACGTTGGAGTGGAGAAATGACCATTTGAAAAAGCTGTAGAAAACTAGCCGTTACAATCACTAGGTCAACTCAGTTTTTGACTGGATCAACTCCATCTTAACTGGATCAGCTTAGTCCTCTGGATCTTGAAAAACTAGCTTTTTGCACTTTCTATCTTTTATTTCCACTGAGACTAGGTTGGCTCAATCTTAGACTAGGTCGGTCCAGTTTGCGTGCCATGCATACCAAAGATAGTTTATGATCCTTTCTTCTCCAAATAATTTGTAGGCTAGACTTACCTTTTTGACTTGATTTTATCTCCATTAAGATATCGAATTTGAAGTTTCGAAACTACATATTCTCATAAACATAGTTAGACTTTATAACTTATACTCAAAACTCTTTGTCATCATCAAAATCAATCTTTGGGTCAATACTTTGATTGAGAAATTATTTTTTAGGATCATCAGTGTGCAGAGCTTCAGTAGTTTACATCAAAGGCACAGCGGGCTAAACAAGAGTTGATAGAGACCATTGCATAGATGAAACAGGAGACTGATCAGATCATCCAGGACATCTCCGTGACAGCGAGGACTTTTAACAAGGGCCAGTTATCTGGATCACCATCCTCTTCCCAGCCTAGACCATAATCTTAGAGTCTCTAGACTTTTTTTGTTAGGATACTAGGATATACATTAGAGTTTTAGCTTACCTTAGCAATCCTTTTTTTGATAGGTTTACATGGCATATTTTTTTTAGATTCTTAGATGTTTGTTATCATTGTAAACACCTTATGTAAGTATCTTTTTGAAATTAATGAAAAGTAAACTTTTGGAAAATCTAATGTTTACTTGAGTGAATGCTATGTTTGTTTGAAATACTTAGTTTACTTAATTGATGCTTGCACTCTTAAATTTTGTTTAATTTTAAAATGGCTTTATTTGCAAAAGTAAGGGAGAGAATTCATTTAAGATGAATGGATTACTAAATTGATATTAATTAAAGATTAATATGGTATCAACTAAAGGTGCTTAATTTCAAAAATAAGAGGAAGAATAAATTTGAAAGTTGAAATCTATTCAGCAAGAATCATGAAAAAGAGGGAGGAAAAAATATCATGTGATGAATTTTATGGTATTCACTTTTGAAAATAGGAAAAGAGACATTTGCTGCAAATTGATATTGAAAATATCGATACTGATCTCAAATTCTCTATCATTTATCTTATAATTTTCTCAAATTTGAGCCTTGTTATATTTTTTTCAGTTAATTTTAAACTCTCAATCAAGTATCTTATAATTTTCTCAATTTATGCTTATATTTATTTGATTTAAAGTAGTATCAAATAAACAAATTGATTTCCAATGTCGAAAATTGTTAATGAATTTGGATATAATTCATATGTTGATTTTGTAAATCTGAATTGCATAAATATTTTTGATAATTTTAGAGTTAAATTGAATTAAAAGTTCTTCTTACTTAAAAAAATGAATTTCTAAATTGGTATTGGTATCAAGCAAATCATTTAAATTTATGAAGATATCATAGAATTTTCTTTAATGTGCAATGAAGAACCATTATAAATTTATTTTTGCTCTGATATGGTTCTTGATACATTTTCAATACATACTTTTTTAAAGTTTAATTGATTGAAATTTCTTGAGAAAAGAAAAGAATAAATTGGTATTGGATTTGAAAATTTTTGATTTACTCAAAAAAACTCTATCTTTTAAAAATGTAAAGTGGTATCAATATAAATTTGACGTCAGATATACTACAATTTGGTATCATGTGTGCTCAAATATCTCGAAAAGCTCTATGTATCCATATCGATTTGAAAAATCTAAGTTCAATCTATTTACAAAGGGGGAGAGTGGTACCAATATAAATTTGGTATCAAACATTCTCGGTATCAGATGTCCTATACAGTTCAATTTTGATACTCTTTTAAAAATATTTTTTTTTGGATTTGATATATATTTTAATCTAAATTTTGGTTGATTTTGATGATATTTCTTGATCCTTCTCATGAGCTTTTTGATATTGTTAAAAAGGAAGAGAAGAATTATGGAGTATATGCTTGTGCTCATGTATTTCATGTCTAATGTTTCATGCTTAAAAATTCTTGAAGTACTTGAAACATGCAAATTATGAAAATGAAAATATTTAAAATCTAAATTTAAGAAAAATTGGAGCATTCATGAAGTATATATTCACGTATGTACATTCTATTACTTCTTGATTTATGCTAGCCAGTTAGTTAAAATACATTAATTCTATTTTTTTACATATACTTAAAGTTTTGCCATCATCAAAAAGGGAGAGATTGTTGACCTCATGATTGATTTTGATGATCACTAAACTTTAAATATATTATGTATCTAATCATGTATTTCAAGAGTGGTATATAGGCTTTTCTAGATGTTAAAATTGAAAAAATAAGTCAAGGAAAAGATCTCCATAAGATTTACTAAGTTAAGATCTTCAAAGAAGAAAAATTTAAGTTTAGACGTAGTGAAGTCAACCCCAGAGCAAAAGGAGCCAACCCCTACTGAAATAGAAGAGTTTTTAAAGTTTAGGATGGTGAGATATCAATCACAGGAGCAGAAGAGTTGACTCAGACTCATTGGCATGCTTCTAGTATAAAGAGGGAATGCCCCATGGGAAACCTCTCAGACTCCTTTGCTCGTTGGCATGCTTTTGGCATACAGAGAGGATGCCCTATGGGACGACCTTATGTCAGGGGTCGAACCATGGGTATCTCTTGTTGAGCAGTAAGTGCAGATAGAGCCATTTTTTAGATCCTATGGCTGAGCTGACTCATCAGGATTTCGAGTCGACTCATGGGCGATTAGAGTCGACCCCAAGGAAAATGGAGTCAACTCTAAACTCGGGACAGGCTATAACAACTAGTTTTTACAACTTCTCCAATGGATCTTTTTCCACTCCAATGGCTATTTCAACCCCTCTAACGATCAAATCTCTATCTTCAGCCATTGGAAAGCTTATTTAAAGGTGGAGAATTAAAAAAGGAAAAGAAGGGAAGTAGATAAAAAAATAGAATTATTCAAAATTGAGAGCAGCATTGAGTATCCATCAAATAGAGAAAAAGAGAGATTTTTAGAGCTGAAATTTAGAAAGATTTTAAGAGCCATCTTCTAAAAATTCTCAAGCATTCTGTCCACATTCAAAAGAAGGGAAAGGAAGCTTCAATCGAGCAATCTTTCGGCCTCTTCTTTGTGTTAAAAAATAGTTTGATTTTTTCTGTTTTGTTCAAACTGAAAATTATTTCTTGCTTTTTAATTTTTTTACAAGTTTCTTTGAGAAAAAAAATTTAGGGATTAGGCTAGTCCAAGCCTATAATTGGACATTGTAAATATTTGGTTAGTGAGCTCGGAAAACTAACTGAGTTGTTAGTAAGCCTAGAAAAACTAACGGTATAAGATTTTGGTTGGTACTCTTGTTGAAAACTAACTAAATTTGTTTGTGAATCCGAAAAAAAAATACACCGTAATTAAGGATGGATTATAGTGAAAATTCCAAGAAAAGCTTGAGGAGTGGATGTAGGTACGGATTGCACTAAATCACTATAAAATTTTATGTGTTTGTGATTATGCCTCTTACTCTATTCTTAAATGCTTTTAAGTATTGCTTAACTTAATTTTATTTCTTGCTTTATAGTATACATGTTTTAATTCTATTGCTATAAATTATTTTTACTTTACAATCACTTAAATTGGTTTAATTTTAAGCATATAATTGCTTTAAAGTTAAATTTGATAAAAAATTTAAAAAAACCTAGTTTACCCCTCTTATTGGGTTGTTATCTCTAGGCAACATAAGTCCTCGTAGATGAAGATGGACGCTACACTTTATGGACCAAAGATGGCTTTATGCCTAGCCTCCAAACTGCTTGAGGAAGACTTATCAGCTCGAAGTCTAGCATGACAATCCTAAGGCGGATTATGGTTGGAGACCAGCTCTCAGCAAAGAGCTCCATCTTGCTCATCCTCGATAATCAACCGAAGACAAGCACCCAAAAACAAAGGAAAGAAAAACCAAAGAAGTAGCAAAGGGGGCAAGGTTGATATCTAATCTATGGTCGAAGATGAGGAAGAACACAAAAAGGAACAAGTAATCGAATTTATGATGACCTTAGGGATGACGTTAACCCTATCAAAGAAACTTGGAATGCCGCGAGATATGAGATGCCTCCTTACTTGTACATGACTTCATGATGGTGGAATGTTAGATTTCTCTTTTAAAATGGATCAAGGTCCTTCCTCTAGTGTTAATTGTTGCTATTGAACTCTGAGATTGGGCTTAGGTCAATATGTTTGAAGTGAGCTAAAGTCATATCAAACTGATGCTTTGCCTGGACCTATATGATTGCATCAAATGGCAAGTTGGGATTGGCTAGGCCGAGGTCTTGTGGATTAGTATGTCTAATGATCTAGGCTGAAACGATGCTTTGTCTAACCCAGATTGATTACGCAATATGTCATCTCGAGATTAGGACAACAAATTGTTATTTTGATAATCAAATCTATCACATCTGGAGTAACCGTGCCTCAAAAAAATTAATTGATAGATTTAATGCAGCTTCTTAAAGGATTCTACTCAACTTATGATGTGACCTAGGTCAGGGAAACATTTCGACTTCCTTCATCTAATCTCAAAATAAGTTTGGGTTAGAAATAGGGACAACTGATGCAGAGAATATTTCAGTTGACTTTAGTATAATCCAAAGTGGACAGCTCAGTAGGTCTGACCTCAACAGCTCAAATATAGGCGAACTGAAGCCACGATCACACTAGCCTAAGAATGTCGGTGGTAGTTATGCTTGTGGTCATTACTATGTGACTAAGATACTCGTAACTATTGGAGAACATAATTGACTGCTGTAGTCCACTTAAGCCATGAACTCGTAGTTACGTGCTGTTCTTACTGCATGCACTGTTCATCATAGAAACAGCTACTAACCTTTCTTTATAAATAGGTGGAGGTAAGAGACCTCAGATAAGCCTCTTAAGACCACTCTATTGCTATTATGCTATCTCATTATATATGTTTCTCTATTCCACTATTCTTTGAATTCCAATTGACTTAAGTATTAAAGGATCCTCTTGTTTTTAGATTTGGCAAGCAATCAAGAAATTTTAGCTACCGTACCAACCTCATGTCACTTTAGCTATATCGATCTAAGCTTGACTCAAAGTTCAACGGTAACAATTAGCAATGAGAATTATTCCATCATAAAATTAAACACCATTGTATAGATAATAGAATCTAGCTCATCACCAAATAGTCCATAATATTAGACAAATATTATATATGTAGCTAATAAAGCTATATTTAATGATTATATATTGTCATTGTTGAAAATTATATAAGTATTAGTAATAAAAAAATATTTCATCATCAAAATTATACAACAATATAAAGATGACAAAATCAAGTTTGTCGTTAATCCTACAACAAAACAATGTAAGTTGCCAATAAAAGTATATTTAACAGTGAAATATTATTGTCACTAAAATTGTATAGATAATTAGTTACATGAACTATTTCATTGTAAATTTATATAGTGAAGTATTAAATAATGAAGCACTGTTTCACCATTAAATAGTTTATATTTTTGCATTAATATTGTAAATGTTCAATGGACGAATATTTAGTAACAAAAAATTATTCTCACTAAAAAATATCCATTTGCGATGAAAAATAATATGGTCACCAAATATTAAAAAAATTTAGCAACAAAATTAGTTCATCATTAAAAAAATTAGGTAATTTTTAATTTTATATTTATATATATATATTTGAAAATAATTCTAACAAAGCCATCCAAATTAATAAGTAGTTTGCGACAAAAAATCATCATCAATGAAAAGCTTGGTATTCATGGCAATAATATTTTGTTGCAAAAAATTCTCAAACTATTATGAAAAAGGTTTGCACCAAAAGATGCAATTGAAAGTATTTAGTACCAAAAATTTAGCGGTAAAAATTAGCAATGAGATAATATTTTTTCATCGTAGAGTTTACTTAAAAGATATTATGTGACAAACTTTTTATTTCATTGGCTTATAATATTTATTAATAATAAATTATATTTTATAGCAAAATAGCTTGTCATTGATTAATCATTTTGTTGCCGTGTCATTTTAGTTCGTGTTATAAGCTAAATTAGGATTAGCACAATCCCAGTTGTTGTTAATTTTTAGATACAGAACTATTAATGAATGTTGGAACCGATTGGATACCACCCAATGGAGTTTCGATTAGTTTGGTTTAATTATCGAGCTATCTCTTTTTTTGAAACAAAATATTGATTTATTAAACATGTATTAATAACTAACAAATAGCAATAAATTTCATATTCATCCGGTTAACATTAAATATGTCTCTTAAATGTAGCAAATCAAGATAGAACCTACAAAATTATTTAATAAAAGGAGAAGAAAAGAGAGTGATTATCTTAAATGTTCAATACAAATATAAGCAAACCTTAAACTAAACATAATACCATACATATTATATTGTATACGATATATATATTAGTATATATTTACTGTATATGATTATATAACATACATATGGATCAGTACTGGTTGGACAGGCTCATCAATCCTCTAACCTCAACCCAAACCAATCTAATCAGGTTTTAAAAATTAGAATCAGAGGTAATCTAATTCTCTTTAGAATCTGAACCAAAGTGACCCAACAGATATCTCTTCGACGATTTCCTGTTGATCCAAACCACCGCCTAGACGTGATAAAATAGCTGGTCCAATGGAGCTAGGAGACGGCTCCACAACATTCTTTTATGAAATATCATTTAATTAAAAATTAAATATTTTTTATAAAAATTATTTTATTTTATTTAGAAAATAAATATATTTATTTATTTTTTTATATAAAAATAATTTACTTTGTTGTTCATCCTATCATTATATGCCTAACCTCGTGTAAATGCATACTTAACACAAACTTGATGAATATGTAAGCACTCTTAATTTTTTTTTTTTTTTTTTACAACCATACCCAAAGCAAGATATTATTTAGGCCGACGTCTTGGCTTGCATCGTCAAAATGTAAAAAAAATCATGACCATATCTCCGGTAAATAAAAACTAATTCCTTTACATCAACCAAGAAATATCAATAAAATTATCAATATTTTTTATTATCTTTTTTACTTCGTTAAAATAAATATTTGGATTAACAAGTCTAAAATTCAATTCTTAAAGTAATTACTGGTCTTAATTTTTCCATACAGGCCGTGATTTCGTTACATTGTTTTCCATAATGATTGAGATCTTAGAAAAATTTGGCACTCTCCAAAATATCTCCACCTTCCATTCTAGCCAATAAACCGAGATCCCTGCTCATCTAAGCTTCCTTCCACCAAGACGAGCCAAATCACGGCCTTGGAGGGAAAAAAAAAACTTGTTATTAGAGTAAATAACAGAATTCAGAACGCCGAAAATAACAGACCATTCCTACCAAAAAAAATATTCCCGTTTGTCATTTCCGAAAAATCCTCTGGATAAACACCATGAATGTAATTTTTCTCCACGTTACCGTCTGCACTTCGGACTTCTACCGTGGAGGCGGGCCCCGCCGGGAATTCCCTGAATGCCCCTCCTCCGTATAAAACCCCGCGGCCTTTCACCGAACACTCCACCTTGTGTCGTCGCTCGCTCTCTCTCCCTCGGAGAGCTCCTCCTCCCCTCCGTAGGCTTTTCTCTACCACGGTTCCCGTCCTCCGCCGGCGATCCTCCTCCCGGATCGACTTCTCAGCCACCACCTCGGCGCACCCATCTATGACTATGGTGACCCCTCCCCCTCTCGAGGTATCCGTTCCCGAATCCCTATCCCCTCCACCCCTCTCCCTTTCATCTGTATATTTTAACCTAAGAAACCCATTTCCTATGGCCTCTAGATCTTTTGGTCTTTCTTTATACGCGGTGTTTCTTTTGCGTTCCGTTGCGATTCTTCCTGGTTTTCTAGGGTTTGGGGTCGGTTTCAGGGCACGGGATTGTTTAACTGGGATATCTATCCATTTCGCGTGCGTTCGATTTCTAGGGTTTTTTTTTTTGTCAGCGAATGAGGGAGGGTTTCCTGGATCTGAGCGTTGATTTGTGCTTCGGTTTGGCAGCAGGAGGACGAGGAGATGCTGGTTCCCAATCCGGCGCTCACTGAAGGACCCCAGCCCATGGAAGGTAATGAAACTCTTCTCTTTGATTTGCTCGTGGTTCTGGTCTGGTGGTTGAATCGAGTTCCCGTTGCACCGGAATTTTTTAGTTTTCTGTGTGGTTCTGATGAAAAAACTGCTTCCTGTTTTTGTTTTTTTTATTGTTTTTTTAGTAGGGATGATTTAGTTTTTTTTTTTTTATTTTTTATTTTATGTGCCTCTGATCGTGTTTTTCCCTTAGCACTGCAAACGGAAACTGCTACTCCGGCTGAGAATCAGCAAGTGGAGGATCCTCCTGCATATAGATTCACTTGGAGGATCGAGAATTTCTCTAGGTTGAACACCAAAAAGCACTACTCCGAAATTTTCTTCGTCGGGGGCTACAAGTGGTAAGAAGTAGAACTCTTTCCCGCCTGTCGTTTGTCTTGTTCTCCGCACATGATGTAGACTAACCTAGTTAGGACGTTGACTGAAAAGGTCAGTTCTGATGTTTGCAATGCTTATAGGCGGGTGCTGATTTTTCCCAAGGGAAATAATGTAGACCACTTGTCTATGTACCTGGATGTTGCTGATTCAGCCACCCTGCCATATGGGTGGAGCAGATATGCACAGTTCAGCCTTGCTGTTATTAATCAAATCCACAGCAAATACTCAATAAGAAAAGGTATGCCTTGTTTTTCCCCTGATATTTCTATTGTTGAATTGCTTAGATTATGGTGACATTTTTCATACGTATGTTAAACTGCTTAATGCAATATTGGACTTTGCGATTGCTGCCTTATCATAATAGAGGCTTCCCATGTTTTTCCAGTGTATTGCTAATCTAATTATTCTGATCCATTTTAAGCCTACATGTCTATTTACTTGGACCACATGATAAGGAATGGAAGAGAAAAGTGCTCTGTTGGGTTCTTGAAATAAAATGTTTTTCCTTCCTGTGATTGGTTATAAATTATTTAAGATGTAACTTTAAGGAAGCAACCAGAACAGGAGATCAAACCCTGCTACACGGAACAAAATGATCATTTTGATTAATTCATAGAACATTGTGTTTGCAATGTGATAGGAACTTTAAACTTTGAGGCTGCATTGAGTTGTTGCTGTCAACATAAAAGGGAAAACTTGGTCCAATACTTTTTAAAACTGTATGTGCTGCAAGTTTCTGTGGAACTTTACCGTAAAAGGAGATTACTATGGGCTTGCACACACTCTCTTCTGTAGGAGAAACACATTTTTGCATTTTTGGATGTTAATGGTAGAAGCAACAGTTTGCTGAACATGACTGCACATTGCATTAATGCTTTTTGGTGGCAGTTATTAGCATTTCTTGCTGTTAACAATTCATGATCTAATATTTGACATGGGTTACATGTTCAGAAACCATATGGAAGGAGGCATTTTTTTCATTTTTGTTACCTCTGTGTTGAAGATAGCATTTTATTTGGGAATGCACTTGACCTCTATTCTTCTCCTCTGCAGACACACATCACCAATTTAATGCACGGGAAAGTGATTGGGGTTTCACCTCATTTATGCCTTTAAGTGAACTCTATGACCCTAGTAGAGGATATCTTGTGAATGATACATGTATGGTTGAAGCCGAGGTTGCTGTTCGCCGGGTGGTTGATTACTGGAGTTATGACTCAAAAAAAGAGACAGGTTATGTTGGTCTTAAGAATCAAGGAGCTACTTGCTATATGAATTCTCTTCTTCAGACGCTGTACCATATTCCCTACTTCAGAAAGGTATAACCCACAACATATGCCCATTTCACAAGATGCTGAAAATGCTGATTATCATGGATTGTAAATTTCAGGCTGTGTACCACATGCCTACAACGGAGAATGATATGCCATCTGGAAGTATTCCTTTGGCTCTGCAGAGCCTATTTTATAAGCTCCAGTATAGTGACTGTAGTGTTGCTACGAAAGAGCTGACCAAGTCTTTTGGATGGGACACATATGATTCTTTTATGCAGCATGATGTGCAAGAACTTAATAGGGTTCTTTCTGAAAAGTTAGAAGATAAGATGAAGGTATGACTTTCATACTACCATGTTTTTCATTTACAATGGTCTGTCCTGCTTATAGAATCATATTTTCTTGACATTATCTCAGGGAACTGTTGTAGAAGGCACAATACAACAGTTATTTGAAGGGCACCACATGAATTATATTGAGTGTATTAATGTTGACTATAAATCCACGAGAAAAGAGTCATTTTATGGTATGTAACTGCAGGGCACCTCCTGGCATCTGCAAGTTTTGGACCTTGCTATTCTTTTGTTCTAATATGCATTATTTTGACTGCTTTCTTTCCAGACCTTCAGCTAGATGTTAAGGGCTGTCGTGATGTTTATGCTTCATTTGATAAGTATGTTGAAGTTGAGCGCCTTGAAGGTGATAACAAGTATCATGCAGAACAATATGGTCTACAGGTTTGTTGAATTTAAATTTTGTGGCTTTTAAAGCCACCACTTATGTAAAATCAAAAGGCCATGCATCTCATGGATATATATTTTAACATGGGGTTATAATCATCCTGTCTTTTTGAGGGAGATGAACTAAAAAAGTTGCATTATATTTATATGTATATATATGCACATCATATATACAGATCGGATGCGTATGCTTTATAAGATAAGTTTTCTAAAGTCAAGTGGCTTGAAGGTGATTACATGTATCCTGCAGAACATTATGGTGTAGGTTAGCTGTATAGCTTCTAGAGTTGCCTTTTAATTAAAATTTGTAATGCAATACATCTCACATTTAGACTTTAACATGGGCATGGATGGGCAGGGGTATTTGTTCTGTCTTTTTGGAGTTTTTGGCTTTAGATCTTACCTTTTAGTTATGATGAACAGTAGTCCTTGTCACTTGAGAAGGTTCACTGGTTCAGGACACCTTAGGTGTACATTCTTATGCATGGATGGGCCTAAGTGGTCAGAGAAATTAGGGAATAAGTAATTTGCTGCCTTGCTGTCCTACTAGAGAAAACAGGACAAAAGTGAACATTTTAGTTGATTGAAGGTAAGAGGTAGGCTTTCTAGGTTCTTCCTAGGGATTAGAGAATAGGCTTTGATGTTAGGAAGATGATTCTTATGGTTTTAGGTTAAAGTTGTGGGTTCAATATTGACTTAAGATCAAACTTCAAACCACTGTACATATTTGGTGGTATAAATAGGGATCCAATAAAGAAAAAAAGAGAGAAAATAAATTAAATTTATGGAAAGGAATATTGCGGGAACTTTTTCTCACTACATATGGTGAGGAAATCATCTGTATTTATAATTGAAAATATACAAAAGATTTACGATCGTAATCATACAAAAATAGAAAGAAATAACAAATGATCATAATTATACAAAGATAGAAATGGATCTTAATGATCATAATCATACAGAGATAGAAATGGATCCTAGGATCTCTCCTATATCCAAAATTCAAAATTCAAAATTCAAAATGTTGCATAAATGGATTCCACTGATTGTGTGATCCGGTTCCTTTTTCCACACTCCCCTTCAAGCTGGTTTGAAGATATCTTTCATGGTAAGCTTGCTTGCTAGATCCTTGAACTGTTTCTTGAACTGTTTCTTATACAACCCCTTTGTGAGAATATCAGAAATTTGATCAATTGTTGGAATGTATGGCATGCAAATTATTCTATCGTCAAGCTTCTCCTTGATAAAATGTTTGTTCACTTCTGCATGCTTTGTTCTGTCATGGAGGAATGGGTTGCGGACAATAGAAATGGCAACTTTATTATCACAGTAGACTTTTATTGGTGAGGGGATAACAAAAATTTTAATTCTTCAAGTAATCTTTTTATCCATATTACCTCACAAATTTCATGGGCTATTGAACGGAACTCAGCTTCAGCACTCCTTCTGCCTACCACACTCTGTTTCTTGCTTCGCCAGGTGACAATTATCTCCCACAAAAGTACAATAGCCAGAAGTTGATCTTCTATCAGTTACACTTCCTGCCCAGTCTGCATCGGTGTAAGCTTCTATTTGCAAATATCCTCTGTTTTGAAATAGCAATTCTTTTTGCAGGTGTCCCCTTTAGGTACCTTAAGATTTTGTAGGCAGCCTCAAAATGTTTTGATCCTAGTGAATGCATAAACTGGCTTACCACATTCACTGCAAAAGCTATATCAGGATGAGTATGTGATAAATAGATGAGTTTACCCACAAGTCTTTGATACTTTTCTCCATCTACCACCTCCTTGGTTTTTGCACGCTGCAACTTCAAGTTGGGCTCTATTGGAGTGTCGGCTGTCTTGCATCTGAGCATTCCAATTTTACTAAGTCTAAGACATACTTTCGTTGGTTGACGAAGATTCCCTCCTTGGATCTTGCAAATTCCATGCCAAGGAAGTACTTTAAAGCCCCCAAGTCTTTGATCTTAAACTCTTGTATAAGTTCTCTCTTAAGTTCTACAATTTCGACACTATCATCATTGGTCATTATAATATCGTCTACATACACAATCAAAATAGCTAGTTTGCCAGTTTTCGAGTGCTTGAAGAATAGTGTATGGTTAGCTTGACTCTGAATATAATCGTAGCTTTTTATTGCCTTCCCAAATCTCTCGAACCACACCCTAGGTAACTGTTTGAGTCTATATAAGGATTTTTGCAGTCTGCATATCTTGTTGGTCCTGAAGTCCTCAAAATCGGGTGGTAGATCCATAAACACATCTTCCTCCAAGTCTCCATTTAGGAAAGGATTTTTTACGTCAAGTTGGTATAGAGGCCAATTGGAGTTTACTGCCAGAGAAAGAACTTTGATTGAGTTTATTTTTGCAATTAGGGCGAAGGTCTCCTGATAGTCAATACCATAAGTTTGAGTGAACTCCTTGGCAATAAGTTTGGCCTTGTACCTTTCAAGGCTTCCATCTACCTTGCACTTTACAGTAAAGATCCACTTGCATCCTACCATTGTCTTGTCTCTTGGTAGTTCTACAATCTCCCAAGTCTCATTCTTTTCAAGAGCATTCATCTCCTTCACTGCTACTTTCTAATTCGGATCACCTAGGGCATCCTGACTAGATCTTGGTACATGCAGGTTTGAAATATTTGAAATAAATGCTTTATGGTTATTGGACAATTTTTGATAAGACAGATACTTGGTAATAGGATGATTGGTACAGGATGTTGTTCCTTTTTTGAGGGCAATTGGAATATCAAGGTCAGGCAACTCAAAAGTAGATTTAGAATTACCTTTATTGAAAGGACCATCATTTAGGGGTGTTGACTGACCAGTTGCAGGAGATATATTTAGATCAATAGTACTTCTTTGAGGCTTTTGTCTAGTATACACTTGAAGCTCAGGTTTCGGATTACTCGGATCCATGTGTAATAATTCTCCTCTCCCGGCACCCGTGGACTAAACAAATCCTTTTCTTTATTATTTGGATTAGTTATTTTCTTAGTTTGTTTATTAAAGTGGATTGGAGTTTCAATGAAATTTGGTAGTAGTTCAGAAAATTTTTCAGAAATTTTCCAAAAATATCTTCTTCAGTATTCTGCCCCTGAAGATGATTTTTTATTGAAATAGGGTTGTTTTTCTATAAAAGACATGTTCGTGATTATATAAGTCTTCGTTGTTAGTGGATTAAAACACTTATACCCCTTTTTATTTGGAGCATATCCAATGAAAACACATTTTTCAGCCTTGGGATCCAATTTGAATTGAAAAAATTGTGGAACATGAACGACACAACTGCATTCGAATGTTTTTAAAGGCAACTCATAATACAATTGAAAATTCAAAAAAAATGTCTTTAAAGTATGTAAAAGGGTTTTAAATTTCAAAACACGAGTTGACATTCTGATGATCAAGTGGGAGGTAGTTAAAACAGCATCTTCCCATAGGTATTTAGGAATATTCATAGAAAACATGAAGGCCCTAGCAACTTCAACTAAGTGCCTATTTTTTCTTTCAGCAATACCATTTTGTTGGGAGTGTCACGATATGTTGATTGACATAGAATGCCTTTATCTCGTAAAAATTTTCCTAAACATTCATTAAAATACTCAGTTCCATTATTTGATCATAGAATGCAAATTTTTGAATTAAATTGGATTTTGATCATATAATAGAACTCTTAATTTTTTTTTTTCACTTAAGATTTTTTTGCTTAATAAGTAAATCCAACACAATCTAGTGTGATCATCAATAAAAGTTATGAATCACCTTTTTCTAGATAAAGTGGTAACTTTTGACGGTCCCTAAACAACACTATGAATTAAGTAAAATGGTTTGGAAAGGCTATAAGGTTTTGAAATAAATTTAACAAGATGATCTTTAGATAAATGGCAAATTTCACATTGAAACATAGAATAATCTACTTCTTTAAATAATTTAGGAAATAAGTGTCTTAAATAAGGAAAATTAGGATGGCCTAGTCTAAGGTGCCATTGCATTATTTGTTCAGAAATTGAACAAGTACTATTCAGCTCTTGAGTTTTTTTATTACCAAAGAAATCCTCATTGAAGTAGTATAGCCCATCTATCTCTCTAGCACTGCCAATCATTTTTCCTGAAATCCGGTTTTCAAATGTACAATGGGAGTCACATAAGGTAATATAGCAATTAGAGTCCTTAAAAAATTTATTGACAGATAATAGGTTGCGAGCAAGTTTAGGGACATGAAGTGCTGATTTAAGACTAATATTTTTTAGATATTTTGATTGGAGCTTTGCCTGCAATGGATGAAAGACTACCCTCTACTATTCGTACTTTTTCGTTACCAGAACAAGGGGTATATGAAATAAATAGATTAGAAAAATTGGTCATATGATCAAAAGCCCTTGAATCAATGATCCATGGAGCAGAATTCAAAGTACTAGAAAGGGTTAAGGAATTTCTACCTGAATGGGCCAAAGAACAATTAGGTGTACCAGATGATGATGGATTAGCCTTTAGCAGTTTCAGAAGTTGATCAATTTGCTCTTTGTTGAATGGACCTGAGTCAACTATAGTGGCAGTGGTTTGTGATTGTCTAGATTTTGGTTTTTAATTGGCTAGTTTTTTATGAAGTTGCCAGCAAGTTTCCCAAGTATGACGTGGTCTATTATAGTGATCACACCATACCTGAGGCTTCTCATCGTGCTTGTGCTGATCAGGGACACTCCATCCACTAGCATTGGCTTCAGCAGCAACCAGCGCGGAGTTCTCAGTCAGACCACTCATGCCACTATTTTTTTTTTTGAGTATTATTGATCTGTGGCTTTCCTCTCGACGAACCTCTGAAAAAACTTCATTGAGTAAAGGCAGAGGATTTTGTCCAATAATCCTTTCTTGAATTAGCAAGAAATTTGAAGATTCGAATTAGCCTCTACAATTTTCTGATTGTGTTTGCAATCATCAAGAGATTTCCACTTGTAATCATTGAATAGGTCCAGATCTTGCTATATTCGTTTCAGAGAATGGAAGTATTTGGTGATAGTGTCACTCCCTTGCTGGACTTATCCAAGTTTCAGAGTAAGTTCATATATTTGATATTGATTACCCAAATCAGAATACATTTGGGTAACATTATCCTACAATTTCTTAGCATTTTGATAGCACATGTAATTGGAACTAATATCCTTGTCCATAGAATTCACAAGCCAAGTCATTACCATTAAGTTTTCAGCATCCCAGGTTGAGTAGGTCGGATTTGCACTGTCTGGAGCCGGTGTATCTCCTGCCAAGTAGCTGATTTTGCCTCTTCCTCGGATGTACATACGAACCAATGGAGACTAGCGTAAGAAGTTATCACCATTGAGTCGAATGGTGGTAATTTGGATAGGATGAGATTCAGCAGTAGAAGGGACTCGAGGAGCATGGGTCACGGCAATAGGACCTGGGTTGGTAATGGCAGCAGGGCTTGAATTAGTGGAAGGAGTTGATTGGGAGAAGACGTCAGACATGGTGAAGAAAAAACAGGACAGTAATGGCGTATGGGCAGTGGCTGTGTATGGACAGTGGCTGTGAATGTGCAGCGGCTATGCTAGGGCAGCTACATGAGTAGAAAAAATGTCCTGCTTCGATACCATATAGAAAGAAATATTGTGGAAATTTTTTCTCACTACATATGGTGAGGAGATCATCTATATTTATAATTGAAAATATGCAAGAGATTTATAATCGTAATTATACAAAAATAGAAAGAAATAACAAATGATTATAATCATACAAAGATAGAAATGGATCCTAGGATCTCTCCTATATTCAAAATTCAAATTATTGTCCAAATGGATTCCACTGATTGTGTGATCTGGTTTTTTTCCACAAAATTGATTTGGAAGAGAAGAGAGAGAGAGAGAGAGAGAGAGAGAGAGAGAGAGAGAGAACACTTTCTTAATAACCCATCTCATTCAATGCCACTAAATGGTTCAATTTTATCCTTTGCTTTTCTTTGCTACACATGTATATGGTCTGCCCTAACTTGAAAATTAAATAACTAAATATATTATGAAAAGGTGAGAGGGCCCAAGTAACTTGATGGCCAATGAAGTTAAGGCCCAAGTTACTTCAGGGCTAAGCAACCCAAGAAACCCTACTCTAATAAAATATTAACAAGTATAGACCTAATACATAAACAAATTTGGACCATATGAAAATTTTCGTGTTTAGGTATACTCCATCAACACCCCAAGTAACTAAATGATGGCTTGAATAATTAGAATAAAAATCATGCCTTGTGATCCTAGCCATTTGCTTCATGTTTTATTGAATTTTATAACCATTTTTATGATGTCATGTAAAAATCAAAGTTCCAATAGTGGATTTTAAGATTCCTTGGATTGGTGAGAATTCATTAATCTTTGTTGTCGGACAAATGCTATATAATTTTATATTTTAATGGCAGCAAAACATCATCAAGGATTCATAATTTTGCTTTATTTTATGCATATCATTCTCATCTTGCTTGTATGAGTTGACCTCCATAAATGTAGTGCTAGTTCCTATTTCAGACTTTGGTGCTATATATTCAATTACTCTCAATATTACGTGTCTCTTCCTCTCTCCTTGCCTTCTTACAACCTACCTATATCTTGACCTGAAACATCACTAACACCTTCAAACATGTGGGCACATAATGTTTGTACTTTAGATGCTTTATTCCAACTTTATTGGCTAGGTGCATGTCTACGTCAGCAGAGATAACATTTACAAAACTAAGCATATAACTTCCTCCAACTCTATTTGCCCACCTACCTCTGTGCATACGGAAACACTTGCCTATCCATACACAAACATCCAATGCAAATACGTGTGTTTATATGTGTATCTACATAAATACTTATGTATGTATGTAACATATATGCCCTCTGATTGGAGTGTGTTGGGCACCTAGTACATGTTGACACTTGTCTAGCTAGCTTGCAAGCTGACCATGCATGCATGCATAAGTATACATGCACACAACCAATGTGGCATGTGCAATGCACATTTCTAGAAAAAAATAATGACTTCGAAAACTAGAGACAACAGATTAAAAAATTTAAACTAAATAATTAAACAAAAAACAATTAGATAAATCTAAAGTAAAATAAACATTATAATGCAACATTAGAAAGTAGAATATAAAAATAGAGAACAAAATATTAATTAACATATTAGGAATGATGAAATATATTAGAGTAATTCAAAAAGAAAACATAAGAAGCCAATAAACTGAAAATACAAAACAAAAACAATAATAAATGGAAATCAAAAGTAAAAAAGGGAAAAATAAAACCAAAAATGCAAAATAAAATCGAAAAAAGCAAGTAAAGAGGTAAACAAGAAAATTACAAAATGATTTTGAAAAATAAATAACAGACAAAACAAAAATTTAAATAATATTAACAAAATCAAATTATGAACTAAGGCAATTTAGTAAAATAAAAATATAAGATTAATTGAAGTAAAAATTGAGGAACTGAATAAATAATAGAATGAAATACAAGACCAAATAATAAAACTAAAAGACACAAGACAAGATAAATAGAACATGAAAACTCAACTTAAAAAAATAAGAAATAGAAGGTGAAAAGATGAAAGGACAAACTAAGGTTCGCGGACACGGTATCGGCACCCATGTCGGTTGCTAGCCCATACCACCTCATACCGTACCGTACCATACCGTCCGATATCGTTAATAAAAAAATAAAAAAAATTTCATCCAGTGGTTAAAAAAGAAAAGAAAAAATCATCCCGTATCGGACCGTACTGCTCCATATTGACTCGTACCGGATCAAACCGTCTGGTATCGGCCCGTACCATACCGTACTGATCGGTTCGATTCGGTTCAGATCATTTTTTGAAAAATCGGTCTGAATCATTTCGGTTTCCTGTCGATATGTATGGTACAGAATGTATCGGCCGGTTTGGGCCGGTATAGAAAACCATGGGACACAAAATTACTTAACATATAAGATATAAAATTAAATTAATATCAAAATTAATACAACATATATGAATATGCTGAAATAAGTTAAAATTATTAGAAAAATAAAATAACATGTGTTGGGGATAAACCCCGGTCCCGCCGAAGTCCAACCTGGTGCTTAGTTTAATGCAGCTAGTAATCACGGAAGAGCTTCGATCGAAAATTCTCTCCCCAACGGTCGAATCCTATCCGATCTCCTCCAGCGGCCGAACTCATTCAGTGGCCGAACTCCTCTAGCTGGACTCCGAATCCAATCAAACTTTTCCAGCGGTCGAACTTCTTCTGGATTCTTCCTTCAGTCGGGCTTCTACGGGAGCCGAACTTCTTCTGGATTCCTCCTTCAGTCGGGCTTCTATGGGAGCCGAATTCCTTCCGGACTCCTCCAGCAGTCGGATTTCTATGAGAGCCGAACTTTTTTCGGATTCCTCCTTCAATCAGGCTTCTACGGGAGCCGAACCCCTTTCGGATTTCTCCCTCAATCGGGCTTCTACGGGAGCCGAACTCCTTCCGGATTTCTCCTTCAGTCGGGCTTTTATGGAAGCCAAACTCCTTCCGAATTTCTCCTTCAGTCGGATTTTCTACGGAAGTCGAACTCCTTCCGGATTCCTCCTTCAGTCAAGCTTCTACGGGAGTCGAATCCCTTCCGAATTCCTCCCTCAGTCGGACTTCTATGGAAGTTGAATCCCTTCCGAATTCCTCCCTCAGTCGGACTTCTACAGGAGCCGAACTCCTTCCAGATTCCTCCCTCAGTCCGGCTTTTATGGGAGCCAAACTCCTTTAGGATTCCTCCAGCAGTTGGACTTCTACGGGAGCCGAACTCATTCCAGATTCTTCCTTTAGTCGGACTTCTACGGGTGTTGAACTCCTTTCGGACTCCTCCGGCAGTCAGACTTTTACGGGAGCCGAACTCTTTTCGGACTCCTCCAGCAGTCGGATTTCTTTAGGAGCCGAACTTCTTTCGGACTCTAGCAGTCGGATTCCTACAGGAGCCGAACTTCTTTCGAACTTTTCTTTCAGATGGATTCCTACAGGCGATCCCATTACTGAACGATTACAATTATCATTTATTAGGACAGTTACGATTGTCATTTATCAAAACGATTATGATTGTCATTTATTAGGACGGTTACAATGGTCATTTATCAGAACAGTTACAACAAGCTCCATCTATAAAAAGGGATCCTCCAGATACGTTTTCTCTAAGCTCTCTTTTTTTTTTCGAAATTCTGTCGAACTCTTCTCTGAGTACTTCTGTTGGCCAGAAGAGCTAACTTGACCGTCGGAGGGTCCTACCGGAGCCAACACTACCAACTCCGGATGGGACTTTGTTTTGCAGGTCACCGACGGCGATCTCGTCTTTCTCGACTCCAGCTTGATCCGGCGTCAACCAAATTCTGCACTAACAGAATTGGGGCTAGAAGAAGGGTCCTCTGTTCCTGAGGTTTTTTTGATCTTAAAGAAGTGCTCAACAGCGATCTCTTTTCTTTCTCTTTAGAGTTTTTTCCAGAAAAAATGCCTCCCAAGAAAGCTTCGATCACACGATTAATGACTTCTGCAGCCAGATCTCGTCTAGATACATCCGTTCCAGCTCCGGTAACTTAAGCTCTACCTACAGCCATGATGGATGCGGAGCAATTCAATCTGCTGGTTCAGCAAGTTCGTGGTCTCGCGGAGGCGATGCAGGCCATACATCGGTAGGCCCCGGTACCAGTTCGGTCGGAGCAGGCTTCTTCGGAGCCCCGTGGTTCAATTTGAAAATGGCCGACCTCGGCTATCCGATCTCTGATCTCCGGAAAGGGGAAGCAGAGGATGGAGGACCCTTGCTCGGATCACGACTCGATCCAGGAGGAAGCTTTGCATCCGTTCCACTAGAAAACCCTGGAGATCAACGATCATGAAGATCTCCTGGATCAAAGGCTCCTAGAAATGAGCTAACGAATCGAAGAGCTCTGTCATACTCTCTCCTCACATGGTAATGATATTCGTACTGACCTTCCTTTTTCTCAGAGGATCATGCAGGAACCAATCCCGCCGAACTTCAAGCTTCCGTAGTTTGAGAGTTACGATGGAACCACCGATCTGATCGATCACCTAGAGGTCTTTCGGACAATGATGTTGCTCCACAACGCGTCAGACGCTATTTTATGTCGGGCTTTTCCGTCCACCCTCAAGGGAGCCGCCAGGAACTGATACTCGACACTTAAGCTGGGTACCATCTTTTCCTTTGATCAGATGAGCCATCAGTTCGCGGCTCACTTCGTCAGCAGCCGACGTCCGCGTCGAGGTTTGGATTTTCTGATGAACATTAAGCAGGAGGGGGAATCCATTCGGGCTTATGTCATCCGATTTAATGCCGCTGCATTGAAGGTTCGGAACCTGGACCAATCAGTCGCAATGGCCGCACTCAAGGACGGCCTCATCTTCTAGAAGAATGATTTGCTGTTCTTCCTGGAGAAGTACCTCCGAGATTTTACCGATCTGCTAGCTCGGGCTGAAGGTTACACCTTGAGTGCGGCCTCCAGAAGATGAGTGCGGCCTCCAGAAGAATGATTTGCTGTTCTTCCTGGAGAAGAAGTACCTCCGGGATTTTACCGATCTGCTAGCTCGGGCTAAAGGTTACGCCCGAGCTGAAGAGGCCTTCAAGGCCAAGGACGATGAAGCCTTTGGTAAGCAGCGAATCGGCGAGCCGGCCAGGCCCGTCGAGGAAGGAAAGCCGAGGGAAGCTCGGCCGCGCTCCCGAACTTCCTCTGAGCGAAAGCGAGTTTGAACTCATCCGCGGGCTCGGAGGCAGGGAAGCCCGGACAGAAGGGTGGGGTGCGGCGGGGTTCTCCCCGACGAAGATTTCACAACTACGCCCCTCTTAATGCTCCGAAAATTCAAGTGCTGATGGAAATTAGGGAGCAACCGCCGAGATCGGAAAGGATACACTCTCATTCCAGTAAGCGCAACCCTAACAAGTTCTACCTTTATCATCGTGATCACGGTCACGACACTGAGGAGTGTATCCAACTCCAGGATGAGATCGAGGAGCTCATCAGGCGAGGCAGACTAGGCCGATTCCTGCGGCGACGGTCTGAAGGGCAGAAAGATCGGTCGAGAGAATTGTCGTAGCCTGAGCCACCAAGGGGGGAGGATCAACAAGGAGATCGACCGTCTCTCAGCATCATCAACACGATCTTGAGGGGATTTCGGCAAGGAGAGGCCGGTGGATCCGAGGGATCAGTGAAGAGACGGAGAACTGGAGAACCTATAATCTTCACAGAGGTAGATGCTTTGGGGGTCCAATTTTCGCACAATGATGCGGTTGTAATCTCTTTAAATATTGCCGACTATGATGTATGCCACATTTTGGTAGATAATGGAAGCTTGGCCGACGTATTATTTTATGATGCTTTTTTGAAAATGTCCTTACTCAATAACCACTTGCGGCCTATGAACTCTCCATTGATAGGCTTCACTGGCGATGCCGTACTAGTCGAGAGCATAATAACTTTGGCTGTAATTGCAGGGCAACGTCCGAAGCTGGCAAAGGCAAAGGTCGATTTTTTAGTCGTAAGAACTCCATCCGCCTATAATGCTATTCTCGGCCAACCTGGTTTAAATGCACTTCGGACAGTGGTTTCAACTTATTATTTGAAGATGAAGTTTCCGACGAGTTACGGGCATAAGGAAGAATAGTCTGACCCTTATCCTGTTGACGGGCTGGATGTCTGCGATGACCTTACCGAGGAGCGGGGTGAGCCTATGGAGGACCTCGTATTTGTGCCCTTGAATGATGGGAACGCGGAGCATGCTGTACAGATCGGCTCCAACTTGGGGGACGAGGTTTGGAAGCAACTCGTCACCTTCTTCAGGAAGAATGCGAACGTCTTTACCTGGGCTTCAGCGGATATGCCAGGAATTGATGCCGAAGATATGGAACATTGGTTAGTCATTGATCCGAAGTATCGGCCGATAAAAGAAAAACTGCGCAGCCACTCCCCGGAGAGGCAGAAAGCAATTGTGGAAGTAGGCAAGCTCCTCAAAGTTGGGTTCATCCGGAAAGTCAACTATCCGACTTGGGTCTCAAACGTGGTCCTCGTCAAAAAGGCAAATAACAAGTGGAGGATGTGTATAGACTTCAAAAAGCTGAACAAAGTCTGTCTAAAAGACAGCTATCCTCTTCTCAGGATTGATCAACTGATAGATGCAACCTCGGGCCATGAGCTCCTCACTTTCATTGATGCCTTCTCCGGCTATAACCAGATACGGATGGCGCTAGAGGACGAGGAGAAAACTGCTTTTGTTACTGACCGTGGTTTTTACTGTTACAGGGTTATGCTCTTTGGGCTCAAGAACGCAGGGGCAACGTACCAGCGTCTGGTCAACAAAATCTTCAAGGAGCAGATCGGCCGTAATATGGAGGTGTATGTGGATGACATGCTCGTCAAAAGCTGAGCTTCTATAAACCACCTTACCGATCTTGAAGAGACCTTTAGTGCACTCAGGAAGCACAAGATGAAATTGAACCCGACCAAGTACGCCTTTGGTGTGACCTCTGGAAAGTTTCTGGGATTTATGGTATCTAGACGCGGGATTGAAGCAAATTCAGAGAAAATCCGAGCCATTCAAGAGATGACCGCTCCAAAGACAATCAAAAAAGTTCAGTGTTTGATTGGAAAAGTGGCGTCTCTAAATCGCTTCGTCTCGAGATCAGCCGAGCGATGCATGCTCTTCTTCCAAGTTCTCAAGCAACCAAAGAACTTCTGCTGGACGACGGAGTGCCAACGGACGTTTGAGGAGCTCAAAAACTATCTTGGCTCACCCTTACTGCTGGCAAAGCCCGAACCTGGAGAAGAATTGTTCTTGTATCTAGCGGTCTCTCCGGTGGCCTTGGCAGCAGTCTTAGTCAAGGAGGAAGCGAAGATACAGCGGTCGGTCTACTACATAAGCCGGATCCCAAGGGATGCAAAGATCAGGTATTCTAAGCTAGAAAAATTGGCTTACTCTCTTCTAATTGCTACCAGGAGGCTCCGACCTTACTTCCAGAGGCACATCGTAATGGTCCTCACGGATCAACCAATAAAGGCAGTCCTTCAGTGAATGGATGCTTTTAGGAGAATCGCAAAATGGGCAATCGAGCTCACGGAATTCGATATCAATTATCGACCCCGGCCATCGATCAAAATCCAGATATTAGCAGATTTTGTAATGGAGTGTACCATTTTTGATGATGTTGAGCTTGAACAGAATGAGACCGGTGCTTTGCTGTCACAATCGAGCCTCCCTGAAGAGATAGCCGATCTTTCCAAAGGTTTTTAGGCTTTGTACGTGGATGGTTCGTCGAACTCTGCTGGAGCGGATGCAAGATTGGTCTTAGTCAGCCCCGAGGGAGTCGTCATCGAGTATGCGTTATGCTTCGAATTCCCTACGACTAATAATGGGGCCGAGTATGAAGCGCTGATCGTCGGGTTAAAAATTGTAAGAGAATTAAAAGTAGATCGGCTTCAAGTCTACAACGATTCTTAATTAGTGGTCGGCCAAGTTAATGGCAGCTATGAAGTGCGAGAGGAAAGTATGATGAAATATCTTGAGAAAATAAAGGACTTGACTCCGGCCTTCAGTTGTTTCGGCATTTGATAGATTTTGAGGGTAGAAAATATAAGAGCTGACCTCCTCTCTAAGTTGGCCACTTCAGCTCCAGCCGAACTGTTCAAAGAAGTATTTTTTGAGATCCTGAAGTGCCCAAGCCCAGAGGAATCACAGGCCGTTTTGCAGACAGAACTCGAGTCGAGCTGGATCGACTCGTTGGTTGCCTACCTCAAGGAAGGAGTTTTTCCTCATGATCCGAAAGAAGCTCGAAAACTCAGGAATCAAGCCTCCCGGTACGTTTTGTACGAGGGCAGGTTGTATAAGAGGTCGTATTCGCTACCGTTGTTCAGATGTCTCCGACCTTCAGAAGCCGACTTCGCATTATGGGAAGTGCACGAGGGAATCTGTGGAAGTTATGTAGGAGCTAGGTCCCTGTCGCAAAAGCTACTTCGGCAAGGATACTATTGGCCGACCTTATATCATGATTCTATGGAGTATGTCAGGAAATGCGACCACTGTCAGAAGAATGCGAGTATACAAAGACGGCCGGCCTTCGAGCTTACTCCGCTAAGCGCATCTTGCCCATTTGCGCAGTAGGGAATGGACATACTTGGTCCTTTTCCGACGGCATTTGGGCAACGGAAGTTTCTCCTGGTCGTGATCAACTATTTTACCAAATGGGTTGAAGTCGAACCACTAGCCAAAATTACCAAGGCGAAAGTACAAGACTTCATTTGAAAGTCAATAGTCTGTCGATTCGGTCTGCCCGGAACCCTCATAACCGATAACGGACGATAATTCATCGGGACGAGGTTCGCCGAATTCTATGAAGACCTAAACATCTTCCACCACTTCACATCGGTAGCTCATCCACAAGCAAATGGGGAAGCTGAAGTGACCAACCGGACTCTTCTACAAGGCATCAAGACAAGATTCGACGGAGCAAAGGGGGCCTGGGTGGACGAACTCTATCACGTCCTCTGGGCATACCGAACACTCAAAGGCTGCCAATTGGAGAAACACCATTCGCTTTGGCCTTTGGAATAGAGGCAGTCATCCTGGTTGAACTTAAGTTTCCGTCAGCACGGGTCGTGGCCTTCAACAAGCAGCATAACCCATAGGACTTCAGAGTCAACCTTGACCTGTTGGAAGAAAAAAAGGGAGAAAGTCCAGGTTCGGATGGCGGCCTACAGACGAAAGGTGGCCCGGTATTATAACTCCAAGGTCAAAAGTAAAACATTTAGAGTGGGGGACTTAGTGCTTCGGCGAGTCTCCATCTCTCAGCCTTAGAGCTAGGGGAAGCTTGCCCCAAATTGGAAAGGTCCGTATGAAGTGGTGGAGGTCGTTCGGCCCGAAACTTATCGTCTGAAGGAGCTTGGAGGAACAACGCTCCCACGACCTTGGAACTCAAAAAATCTGAGGATGTACTCCAGTAATTTTTCCGCAATAAAACTCCTTCATTTCAACATTATTATTTCTTGGTGCAAAAGTTATGTGATGACAGGAAAGAAGCAATTAGAAGTGGTCATGTTAGGAACAGGAGGAGGACCTCGTCCTAACGTGAGCAAAGTCGAAGGCCTTGTTCATTTTAGATGAGATGGGGGAGAGGCCCTGACAACGGCCCTTATGTGTCCTCACAGTCCGTTAGGAATAGGAGGAAGACCTCGTCCTAACGTGAGCAAAGTCGAATGCCTCGTTCATTTTAGACGAGATGGGGAGAGAGGTCCTGACAACGGTCTTTATGCGCCCCCACAATCCGTTAGGAATAGGAGGATCTCGTCCTAACGTGAGCAAAGTCGAAGGCCTCGTTCATTTTAGACGAGATGGGGGGAGAGGTCCTGATAATGGCCCTTATGTGCCCCCATAGTCCGTTAGAAACAGGAGGAGGACCTCGTCCTAACATGAGCAAAGCCGAAGGCCTCATTCATCTTAGACGGGATGAGAGGAAAGGCTTCGACGACGTCTCCATTGTGCTCGACAACAACTGGAGATAAGATCTCTCCACACTTTTCAACCTGAATTGGTGCAGAGCCCTGAAGAGGACTTCGACAGTCGATCTTTTTGTACTTCCTTCGAGTTTCGAACTTGGGAGTAGGGGGACTATTGTTGGGGATAAACCCCGCTTCCGTCGAAGTCCAGTCTGGTGCTTGATCTCGACCTAACCCATTTCATATTTCGATCATGATTTTGGACTTCAAACCATTTCATTAGTTTATCAGGTTGGGCCGGGTTGTGTTCATGGAAAGGATTGTTGACCTACTGACCACCGGGTCATTTGGGTTGGGTCAAGGTCAGTTATGACCTGGACTCAACCAGAGATGTTGTGGTTCAGGTTTAGATCTCAGATTTGCTGTGCGAGTCAAGCACTTGACTATTCTTTTATAGTTAAAATATGATAAATTATAAGTACAAAGTCACTAAAAAATAGAATTAAAAAGAGCCAACTTAAACTTGAGTTTTCATTCAAAACAATTCAATTTCATCCAAGTAATTGATCATTTATAAATTTACTAACTATGATTTAATATATTATATATGTATATGTATATCATATAATGTATAATTTATATGTATATGTATATGTATACATGTAGTTCATTTATTGAATTGGAAAAGATATTTAGAGTGAAGGAAAAGGAGATTTATATGATTTGGGGTTTTGGGTCGAAGGAATTGGGATCGGGTCAGGTCAAGCTCATTTTATGTTGACCTATAGTTGATCTGGATGGCATGTGAGCTGGTTTGTGTCATGTCGGGTTGAAAAAATACAAGACCCAGATCTGATCCGGAATCAGATAGTTTCCAATTTTTAAACCTGACCCAACCTACAGGTCTTCAAATATGGACTTGGTCTGGGTCTAATTGGGTTGGAACTAGGTTGGGTCATGGGTTGATCCGACCTATGCAGCCCTAATGCACAGATATGTATGCACATGGGTGGACACATGTATGTATGTATCAATGTATGATGGATGGATGGATGTATGCACATGTACACACGAGTGTAAATTTATGCATGTACTTGTGTATGTATGTATGTATGTGTGTTTGTGTGTACACCCACACAGCCACACCCATCCATATATGTAACATATGTACACATAATTGTTATCAAGTATGTATATGTGTATGTGTCTATGTTTCTATATAAATGTATACACCCACCCCCACAAACATGCATATACATGTACAGAAATACAAGCGGTCATATTCTTCCATGTATAAATGTTCATTTTGTTGGTCTTCAATGGACTTAACCAATTTGAGTTTTATTTTGTTAGGCATCACTTATCATCAAACTTTAAACTCATCTGATGATCATGTGGAACAAGACATTATTTATGATTACCCATGCTCCAAACATGGCAATCATTTTAGCGTGTAGTAGATTGACTTTGCAATTTGCCTTGGACATTGTAAAATTTTGGCATAATAGAGAATAAAAATATGTTGCTTGCCTCCATTAAAGAATCTGTCCTTTTGTCTTTTCAAGTGTAGTTGAGCAGGACAGTCTGCTTAATGAGGAATCTACTTTTTGTGATTATTTTTAGGATGCGAAGAAGGGGGTTTTGTTTATTGATTTCCCCCCTGTTTTGCAACTCCAGCTAAAGCGCTTTGAATATGACTTCATGAGGGATACAATGGTAAAGGTTGGTATTGCTGGAAAGCACTTTATCATCTCTATGTGTGGTTACTTGCCTTTTTAGTTCATATATGTCTAGTGCCCTTGTTTCTTTTAGTTTTACAGAACAGTTCATTATAATTGTGATTTGAATTGAAAGAAAATAGTTATTCCCTATGTTACTTTAGATTTTGCTAATTGTCTTGCATGCTTGTTTTCCTTTCTAACATCATAGAAGGCAAGCTTTTCAAGCTAGCACTTCTACTCACATGTTATATAGTGCATCTGTAATGTAATCTTTGAATCCTGCTCATGTTATTCTGTTTGGTGAGGTTGGCTTATTTCACCTGCCATTCTTAGCTTGTTTTCTCATCTACTTTGAATGGTTTATGGGATTATAACTGATCTTGGTTAAGGGTGTTAATTGGGTCTCGATGTGCAGCTAGGAAGATCTAGCATCTGTGGGTGAGCAGGTCTACTAGAGTTCCAAGTTAGTAAGATGCCATTTTAATATTTGATTTTATGATCAACTACAACCTAGTGTACAAAACTTGGAACCTTAATTGTGGAGAGCGGATAATCTTAGTGGATTGGAAGCATTAGTTGATTTTTCAAGTAGTAAGATTGCTATTTTGTGCATGGTATTTCTCTGTGCTGTCAGTTTGTGACTGGCCTGTTTATGACTTGTCTGTTTTCACTTTCTACTGCCATATCAATGCTTGCATCCAACATGATATCAGCCTAAGTAGCCTGAGAGTAAAGTGTTCTCAAGCATGACGAAGACATTTGTTAGTAGATCAGTGATTGTGTATTCCAAGTTTTGAGAGCATTAAGGTTTGCATATTATAGGTTTGAAGGTAATGAATAGGGTGTGGATGTTGTTTAGGTTTGAAGGAAATGGATAGAGCAGTTGTCGGCAAATGGCTTGGAGTTCAGACAACAAACAATATGTTTTTATGGAAGATGGTGGAGAAAGACTGATAACCTGATGTTTGAGATTTGGGGAGAATCTGTTTAAAGTTTGTCTGCTTCAAGGTGTATCGATCATAGAGGGCATAACATTGTGAGATTCTAATTAGAAAAGTGAAAGTTGTTTCTCAATTGCTTACAATCAAGGTTTGCCGTCTCGGTAGTGGGCCCTATACCAGTACTATCCTTTTATAGTGTCAGTATGCAGTAAGACCAGTATGATAGTGTCGGTATGGTGCAGTAGGCTGTACTGGTACAGTATGATATGCCTCATACCGAGTAGGATACGGCGGTATGGCAAACATTGCTTACAATCAAGTGAATAAGGAGCACGGTTGAGAGAGATGTTTGGTGAGGTGATCTATGTGGTGGTTACTGATTTCTGAGTTCTGGGAGAAATCTTGTAAAGAAGGAAATAAAGGAAGTGGATATTCACTAGTGCACACGCGTACCTCAAATGGCTGGAACAAGGTTTGATGGTTATGGTTATTGAGTGTAATTTTGAAATCTAGTTCATGCTTTCTCCTCAAATAGTTGGACAAGGCTGGATGGTTATCATGAGAGTGGTTTCTAAACTTTAGATATGTAAGGGAAGTTTTTCTCCCAACATTTGGAACCTTGTAAGCTAGGTACTTACACAGCCACCTTGGCTTATTCAAGCTCATGGTTATCATTTCTTAAGTTTAGCCAGCAAAGCAGCCCTTGTTTGCAAGTTGTCACTTAGCAGATCTCGAAGCAACTTCCTTTTGGGCTTCCTAAGGCAGGACAGGCTTGGATCATCTTTTTGTATAGGACAATTATTAGGTGGGTTAGGCTGGCCATTTGCAAACCTTAATCTTGTTTTCCTCCATCTTTTAGTTTAGTGTACATTCAGCTGAGTCAGTTTTTGTTTTAACTTGAATTAGATGATTCATTAATATTATCATGGAACTTGCTATGAAAAATGTCCTCTTTGTAGTGAACCAGTTACATTACACTGAAACATATTCATCAACAAATACACTGCTTTTTCCATACATTTTCTGTTTATTGGATTTGTTTTTCATTTTTTGCTTACACACACACACACTCACATATATATTTATTTATTTTGTATCCATTAAGGAGCTTCCCTAGCACTATGCAACCTTGTTGGACCTCACATTGGGAGCTGTGAGGTTTTCAAAACGTTTGTGGTGTGTGAGTTGTTGAGGCAGTGCAAATTGCATATTCAGTTGCACGAGCACATGGGGGTGACTATATTAAGAATATTTGAAAGGTGATAAAATTCCTAAAAATAGGTAAAAATAAGCGAAAAATCGGAAACAAATAAATTCAAAAAAAATAAAGAAAATTTAAGAATACAAGTGCACTATGTTTGATATTCTATCTTGATATGTCATGACATGTTAACCTTCAAAATACCAAAATATTTCTATAAACATGCTCAAATATCAGATGTCCTGATGCAGTGAATAAATCTAATGATCTGTTAAACAATGAGAAATAAAAGAAGGCAGTAGTGATGCATGCATTATAGCTAAATTTTATGTAGCTATCCAAAATTATAAGGTTTTAAGTTCCAAGGGATGGGGACATCCTAGGTTTTCCGCAGAATAGGATGCTCCGTTGTCCCACTCTATTTTTGTTGAGCATCCCATTAGGTACCCCCCCCCTCTCTCTCTCTCTCTTCTCGTTTTCTTTCTTTCTTTCTTTCTTTTTCTTTTTTTTTTCCTCTCTTCATTCTTTCCTTCCTTTTCTTTTTGTTCTTCCTTATTACCATTTTTCTTTTCTTTTTCTTCTTTCTTTCCCTTCTTTCTTCTTTCCTTCTATCCTGTTTTTTCTTGTTCTTTAAGGAATTATCAAACAAGCAGCCATTATCATTACAATTCATATACTTCAAGTTCACATATGCAAGTGATTTGGGCCTATGTAGCTTCCTGATGGCTCACTGTGTGGCCCAACCCCCACTTGGTGCGATCACCAGCCAAAAATCAGGTTGAGTTTGGGTTATGCAATACCAGCCTTGTTATAAATGCCTCTACTCTAGGCTTGGGCTCGAGACTTATTGGGACGTCGAACTAGCCTGGAATCTGGTCTAGTTTGGGTTATGCAATACTAATGTGATTATAAATGAGTCTACTTTAGGATTGGGCTCTGTACTTGAAAGACCATCATGGGTTGGGAAAACCCTTAAAGCTCAGCACAAGACCTTAGTCAAGGCTTGGTTTGGATCAAGATTTTAAATCCCGCGTCAATTTCTTCATGGAATGGGATGCGCTACTGTCCCATCCTGTCCTGGCAATGATCTTGGTCATCCGACCCAATAGATCCTGCATTTCTCTCCTCATCTTCATTTCTTTCTTTTTTTTTTTCCTTCTTTTCTTTCTTTTTCTTTTATTTTCCTTTCCTTTTCTTTCCTTAGCTTTTTCTTTCTTTTCTTACCCCTTTCTTTCTTTTTTCTCATTTTCTTATTCTTTGTCTTTTCATTCTTCCTTCTTTCCTTTCTTTTTGTTCTGCTTTCCTTTCATATATTTTCTTCTTCTTTCCTTTTATTTTTTCCTTTCCTTCATCTTTTCTTCCTTTCTTTCCTCTTTCTTCTTCTCTCTTCATGTGGATGGATTTTGGGTCCTAATCTCGTTCTGATCCCGTTTCTCACATGAACGGGACAAGACGGCCGGAACGCCCCCTATCTTGCCGGGATGTAAAACCTTGATTTGGATGGCCAGGAAGGTCTTGTAATTCATCTATCATAGAGAGATAAAAAAAGAAATGGAAGTACAAAACATATTCATGATTTATCACCTTTTTTTGCTCTTTGAGTAAAATTTCCTCCTCTCTCTCTCTCTCTCTCTCTCTCTGACACACGCACTCACTTTATTTGGATGTCCAACCCTGGATCCTCTTTATTTGTCTGAATGTTGCATAACTGACAAGGGAAGCGCTAATTGGGTTGGTTGTTAAGAGTAGTTGCATATAATATAATCAGGTTGTGCGTGAACTTATTCTTTTCAACCCAATTATGGTTGGCTTTGGTATTGGTTGAAGGTTTCTGACTTGACCCAATTTTGACCTGATCCAAACTTGTCCATTGCTACACTTAGTTTTATAACAAGCTAATCTATTCTGTTTCCGTTTGTAGTTGGAAGAATGAGGTCTACAATTCAAGAGTTAACTATTTTAGCTTGTCAAAGAAGATCTGCATTATGGTCAATCTGAAAAATAGAGTTGGTACAAAATGTTCTCTTTGTTATGTTGTGGATGATTCTGGAGATCTTTTCTTTCATCTTAATTTAGTGGAACCTGGCAACAAAGATTTCTGGACATTGTCATTTAGTCTGCACAGATCACAGTTGGTGGATGCATGGAATTTTTGTGTTGTGTGCTTGTGCATGTGTAGTCAGGATAGAGTAGCTTCTTGTTCTTGTATTTTTCTGGGTTACTATTTTCTTTGTTTTTCATCTTATTATTTGTTAGTGTTCTTTCTTCATGTTGAGGTGCCTATCTGTTGTACTTTTCTCTTAGGGGTCGTTCTTTTGCGGGTAAAACATTTACTTGAGAATCTACATTTTCCTAGGTAAATAATTTTCAGGTAACATTTAGACAAAAAAATAATTTGTCTATGTTCTTTTATGCATGGGCAAGTTGCTTTGAAATTTGTTACCCATGTTTTTTTTACATTACTACTTTCCTGGGTAATTTGTTAAAATTTATTCATATTTTTCATAATATTCCTTATGCTTTTTAGATTTGAAGAAAGTGGATGGCTGGGTTATTGAGCATTAAATGATGGATATATTGGAAATGAGGATGGGGTATGTTAGGTATAAAATTAAATGCCTACTTTACTGGCTCATGGGAAAATGATTTAGCCACCTTCTAGGTGGATAAAACTTTCCCCCATTTCATGGATAAATGCTATCCATGGGAAAGTAACTTTCCTATCTTGAAAAATGTGAGAACATGGGTAAGTTGGTCAATGGAAAAGTAGACCAATTTTTTCATGATATTTACCCACAAAAGAACAAGCCCTTAGTGGATTTTTGCTGTATTAACTGTAGCACCTGCAAATCTAGTTATGAAATTGCATTTTTTTTTTCCTAGTGTATCCTGCTGCAAGTGCAATTACGATGTACATGCAGCTTCAAAGAGGTAGCTAAGACTGACACTTTTGGACAACGTATCTCAGTTGTTTTTGAGGATGATTGGGCATGTTCATTATGCTTAGTTGTGGCTGTGCTAACTATAACTGAAGCTTCTGTTACTCGATTTCCATGAAATTCTAGTTAATCAAAAGCTTCAATTAATGGAAACTGAATAGTCTTGTCATTGTTTTAATAAATTTTTGTTGCTTGTCGCTCAAGCTTTTGAGCTGAGTGAAAAAGTTGCAGTCAATTATGGGAAACATGCAATAAAATAAACAGTGCGATAAATCAGCAAGCTGGCCAGCTTTGATGTTTTACAAAAATATGAAATTTGATTGCACCATCATATTATGATTAGAGCTTTGACTAACAGAATAGGGAGGCAAACAGCGACCTATTAATTCTGTGGACTAGAGGCTAGTATAAATTATACCCTCTTGTGGGTAAAAATAAATCTCTCCTTCTAAAAGGTACTCTTTTGTATTTATTGTGTAGTATCTTAAATTACAATTTCTGATGCATCAACTCATCTGCTTCTCACCATCAGGATGTTCATGTAGTACCTCCTATTTCAATTTGAATTAGATCAGATCATCTGCCAATTTCCATCATAATGCCCCATAATGTGTAGGAAGGCATGATTAGTCACTAGCATTTCCTAACAACAAGCTAACAGTGATCAGATATATGATAAACCTGAGGTCAGAAGAATCTCTGAGGTCACAGGAAAACACTAGTATGGAATTATCATATCATGTGTTCAGCTTGAACACACCAGTAATTCCAAACATTAATGTTCTCAAAAATAATACAATGTTTTGAAAAATTCAAATATAACCAGTAAACACAGTAGGTCTAACATGGGATGGAACAGATACTAACACTTATCTGCAAATGCCCTTTATTAAGAAATAACAACCAGAAATATATGTAGTGGGATTGTGGGCTGGCATGAAATTGTCAAGGATAGATGGTGGTGCAATCAGAAGATCAGGTTCATTTTGTTCTTTGAGGCTTAAATTAGGTTCTATTTGGTTTCAGTTTAATGGCCTTTTGCTTTCAAGATTTTAGGAGATTATGGTTTCATGTTTATATTGTTGAACTCTCTCTTTCTCTCTCGGTATTCCAGCTCTATCTTAACTCTAAGAGGAGTCATCTGTTGGATACTATGGCTGTAGGGTGACCTATTCGAATATGTCGGTAGCAAAATTTGATCCATAAGATGCCCCAACCTATATAAAATAGTAGCCGCTAAAAGATGATGCCTCGTCCATATGCATTATTATCCGTATGGTTTGTAGGTTGCATGTGGGTAATAGGATTCAATGTAGTACGATTTGGAACCTGATACATCTAGGGATCCTATTCCATGTGCGATCTCATCTGCAGCAACATTGTATCCTGAATGACCTTGAAGAGCCTATCTTTTATACCCAACGGTATCCTCGTTGGTTCTACGTCATGTATCGTGGTCCTTATCTTGTGTGGCATAAGGAAATTGGGACTCTCTGATGAATAGAAGACCACCTTACAACTGTGAGTTATAAATGATGGTCTCATGTTATCCACTCCCACCCTAGCCCCCAGTTCATTATCATTGGAATTGTCATCATTGTTCTGTCAGGTCTCGGATTCTACTACGTCCAATGGGGTTGTATTGTGTTCTTTCTTTTTCTTTTTAAGCTAGGCTGAGCAGCTGCCTTCCTTCCCTTCATGCCTTTTTTTTGCGTGCCCATGTTGTGAGGATGTGTTGCACCCTCCCGGCTAAGTAGATTGGGTATCATGGTGGCTTTGTCGGAGCAACTCTTGGTCAAATCTCTGGAAGGATGTATCGGACATGGAGCGCTATGATGATTAGCTCCCTACTAAACATTATGGCTGATCAACTGGATGTGAGCATGGAATGCTATATTTTGCCCATCACTCTTCCACTCTAGCCTTCTTGGCTTTGAAACTGGCTGGTTATGGAGGCGATCTTGGCTCATTGAGCATTGATTGCTATTGCTAGCCCTCAAGCCATCCAACCTCAACATTTTTTTCATCCCGCACGAAGTCATTTTAGAGCAAATTATTGTACTTCAGCTCCACTTCCTCTTCAATGCATTTCAGCATCAATCGCTAATTGTAGTGGGTATATACAAGATAGTTTAGGTGCTTTGGCATGAGATGGTGTCTTTGTTTGTTGTGGATGAAGGTGAAAGTGGACCAATTATGCTCCTAACCACTAGAAGCGATGGTCTAAGAGAGGATCCAAATCGCTACCTGCCTAAGGCTTCTCACTAATCTTCCAGAATGAAACCACCACTCAATTGCAATGCACTAAAGGAAATTACATAAAAGATGGTAGTTATTGTAAAATGTCTACTAATAGTTATAGTTGATATCTAATATATTTGGATTCATAGTGTTTTAGCTTGCCATATTCGCATTCATAATCAAAGCTATTGGAGCCCACCCTAAACATTTTCGTGGTGGATAAGAGATAATATAATATGCTAACGGTTGAAGATAAAAGTTGATTACCTACATGCATATAGGTTAACTTACCTTTTGAAGACACTGAGCCACGGCTTTTGAATTAGTCTCTATCTTATAGATTGCATTATGTAGGACGGTTAGAAGTTCCTTATTTACATTGATCCTAGGGATGCTGTAGTAGAACTTCCAGTTAAGATAGCATGTTGCTAATATGGTTTGCAATTGTTTTAGTAAAATATTTAGAACTAGAGCAGTCACTGAATAAGTATTTTAATGTACATTCTTTCCTACTAGGCGCAAATCCCAACCAATTTGGCAATCTCACCTTTGCTCAATGATGTCAATGTATTCTTGGGCATACTTCAGATTTGCCTACCTAATCTGATCCTTCGCCCCCATGAGCCCATTTAGGGTATCCCTTACCGTCCACAGCTCGAAGCACTTAATGTGATGGCTTGATAGGCCTCACAATCCTCTTAACTCATTGACAAAGCTGTTGGCTTGTCACCAACCTTTCTATATGGCTCCATTCAGTGTTGGCCCTTACATATCTACTCTCCTATTACTCAACATTGACAAATGTTTGATGTTGGCTTGCTTTCTTTTTAAGGAGGCTGTCAAGTGCAATGCAATTTATGGTAAACCATGTCACTACTGTTCTCAAAATTTTGCATCTTATAAGCTTCCTCATTAGTGCTAAGACCCATGTGTGGTTGTATATGAACCTAGTGATGGACTGTGCTGACTCGATGATTTGCTTCACTTGATGAATCTTTCTGATGTCTATCAACATGAGGTCAATGTAGCCTATAAGCATATGGGGTTCAGAAATGTGTGGTCGCTGCTCTATCAATATCTCCCCGGTAGCCTTGTATTGTGGCCCATTATCAGTGATTGCTCGCCTGCACGGCGTTCTTCTCCTACTTGATCGATTATCTCCTCTATCAATCTAAGGATGTAGTAAGCGTCATGCACTTGATCGGAAGCATCAATAGACTTGTGGTAAAATATCTTTAGTAGGTAAGAAAGTTGATGATGCTTTGTTTATTAGGGCCGGTCCAAGCATCACATATCATGGCCAATCCATAAGTGTCCTGCTTGCCTTGGTCAGAGGCAATCTACTTCTGTAACTCATCTCTGTTGTTATCTGGGAGCTCATCATATGTGTGCTTCGGTTCTGGAGGATCTATACCCGGATTGACATTTTGTAAATCTAGTGATATATTGTAAATCTAGTGATGATCTTCACAGTGATCATCACTAGATTTACAATATATCATGAAATCATGCCAAAGTCGAAAAATTGGGCATGACCTCATCCTAGTTTTCGAATTTCTTGCTGAATTTTTTGGCATGAAAACAAGAAAAAGAGATGTGAAGAGGGGGAAAGGCAACTTACCTTTCTTTGGTTCAGACCTAGCTTGAAATCATCAAAATCCCGTCTTTTTGCAATTTTTGAAGGATTTTAGGAAAAATGGGAGAAGAGGTGCAGAGAAGGCATGAGAGCCTTCTCAACTATTAGATTTTTTTGGGGGGGGGGGGGTGGTTTGGGGATGCCAAACTTGCCTATACTGGTGCGAAGCTTGCACAGGTTCTGCTCTAAATTGCCTAGTTCATAGTGCTTCGGCTTATTTTCTAAACCGAGGGGGCAAATAATCTTAGTTCCACCCAGTTGGGCTTAATATGCCTCAAAATAGGTAGTTTGGGGTGGTTTGGCTGGTTGCTGCGTGTAGAGTTTTTGTGTCTTCCTTGTCAGTCAAATTGGCATCTGACTTCTTTATATTTTGTAGCATATCAATTGGCAATTAAGTTGAGATCTATTTCCTTATTTAATGTATCGTAGAGTGGATTAGACTAGACTGGATTGCATTTCCTAAGGTTTTTTCGATTTCTTTCAAAAATGTTTTAAAATATAAAAGAAATGTGAATATTGAAATATGTGTTAATTATAAAGTTGATGAGTGGAGAATAAAAGACTATATATAACAAGAAGTGTAGTTTCCACCAACATATCCCTGTAAATATGGCATGTCTAATGAAACAATTTTTTCTGGTTGGCCAAGATATTTATATAATATCAATTCAATTATCATTTTGGTTGAATGTTTTAGAGAAAATATAGGAACAAAACTTTAACATGTATCTGTAAAAATGCAAAAAGTAATTCCTCTGGTCTACTGTACCGCCCCATACCGAATGGTAGAGGGCATACCTGACATTTTGTACATTGTCTCATATTCTACCAAACTGCATATTGACACTATAATAGGATGTTACCGGTGTGGGGTTTGGTATCAAGATGGTGAACCTTGCTATGAACTAATTGGGACCTATTGGTGAAAATAAAAAAGTTACAAGTTCAAATAATTTATAAAAAAAGGATTTAGACATGATTTATTGTGCGCATAGCATAATTGAGATGGATCCTGTGAACCGATGGAACTTGTAACGGATACATGGATCTAAATCTCATGCCGTAAACTGTTCCTTGTCAAAGGTTGTGATCTGCGTTGTTTGGTGCCATTACAATTCAGATTGTACTGTCCAGATCATGAATTTTAATATGTCAACAACAATGATATAATCATATAAGGGACTCATGCCCTGCTGCTATGGGTGTTCAACTTTGTGAATTATTAGTGAATCAAATAAGAGGGCCCTTTTCCTCTGTTTCTTTCTTCTGTTCTTCTCATTCTTCTTCTTCCTTGTTTAATTATCTGCTCTTCTATTTATAATTTCCCCAATTACTGCGACAGAGTTTCTGCTGTAGACCATTAGATCCCTTTGAAATAAGACCTGAATATTAATATGAGGTTTAATTTCTGTTTATGAATGTGGAGAAGTACAAAAAATAGTGGTTGTGTTCATAATTAACTTAAATATGAATCAACTGTTCTTTTTTTTTTTTTTTTAAAAAAAAAAAAATTCTTTTGCAATCTTCAATCTTCTTCAAGGCTATGTCAGATAGATTGATTTAAATAAATGACAACAATCTGCTATACCCTACAAAATAGGTTTTCTATCTGCTACTCTGTAGATTATAATATAACCCAGGTGGAGATCTAGGATTGACTCTTCATGGTGATTCAGTGGATAAAATGTTCTTTTTCCCCATTTTTTTAACGTTGACTTCAATCAGATCTGGCTTATTATATATCAGACAATGATTTTGAGATTTTATCTTGCTGTTGATTATTTTTTCCATGGAAATGAAAATATGCCTCTTTCCATGCATGATCCATTACCATGCAGATAAATGACCGCTATGAGTTCCCCCAACAACTAGACCTTGACAGAGACAACGGCAAATACCTTTCTCCAGAAGCAGACAGGAGAGTTCGCAACCTTTATACTCTTCATAGGTAATACTCATTAGGGATTTTCATTTTGTTTAAAGTGAAAATTGGACCTATGCACTTTTTAGTTAGATTTGTTTGCTATCTTATATGGTTTCTAGTCGTTGGAAATATGTTGATGAACTTTAAATGCTGGTGATCATGATATTTCTTCATGCTGGTGCAGTCAAGTGGTGATGTGGTATGCGCCTTAGCATGTTGATATTACACAACTAAACAAATGACCACGCTAAACACAGACTCAGCATTATAGAGTTCCATGCTATATTGCATCGAATATGTTATTATCCTCTCACATGTTTGGCATGCATGGTTGTGATGGAGATATAAAGTTGTTGTCACCAAGGATTTAAAAGTTGTAGTCATGAACCTATACCAGTAACCATCTGTTGTGCAGTGTTAGCACAGGCTCGGCATCTGCTGGCTCAAATGAACAAAAGGAAAAAAGTATACCAGTTGGTTTCTCTGTGGGTCGGTATGGGCATATGGGATGGGTTTAGCTGGTCGAACAATCCTAAGTAGCATCATGTTTTTTGCATATGAAGTAAATCTTTTTCCTCTCTTTTTTCATGATCATATCTAACTTCATTGGTCTAGTGGCTTGGTTGTGAAGTAACTGGCCTAAAGTCACATGTGATATTTCATCAAGTTTTATACTAAAACAAGTTGGAATCTAGCATTTTTCAACATATTACTGCATTATTTCCATTTGTCATAGCTTATCATACATCATCCTAATTATTCACTCTTTTTAACTTATTTTCTAAGAATTAGTTTTTTTATTGCTATAGGATTGAGCATCTATTAGATGGTGTAAATTCATTTGTGCACAAATTTTATTTGCACCCTTCTATATTTGTCAACTTATACAACAGTGATCTTTAATGGTATGAGCGTGTGAAAGTGTGTGACCCAACTACCTCTTTGTGGACTGAAGTCCCTGTTGATAACCGGTCCTCAAATTAGTGCTTTCTCTCTAGTGCTGGACTATTGTATGCATAATTCTGCCTAATGCTCTTTTCTATTTGAATTTCGCTAACATGAAATTTTGCTTATTATTTATTTTTTTTTTTAAATGTGAAAGGATTCGTACAAGCTTCTGCTGAAGCACTTAATATTTTTAAGTTGATTAATTGGATGATTCTGCATTGAGTTAACAGAAAGATTTTCAATTTGTGATTGGCTGGTCATCACTGATAATGTAGTTTTTGTTCCTACAATTATTGAAGTTATATCCTCAACCTGGCTTCTAGGGAACCAAGTTATAGTTGCAGTTGTGATTATTGGTTTTGAACTAAATGAATCAAAAGATGCAAAACTATTGTAGGCCTAAGGATATGATAGGAGATCTTTTAGATTAAAGAAGAGCATAGTTAACCTTTTCAAAAATAAGAAATAAAGGGAAAAACTAAGGCAATGCATAGAAATGCTAGATCCATGCTCAGATAATAGGAGGTATTGTAGATGAAAGATGAGCACAGGTAACATTTTCAAAAATAAAAAAAGAAAGAGAAAAACATAGGCAGTGCATAGAAATGCTAGATCCATGCTTGGAAGACAGGCAATGAAATATTGTATGAGATGGAACTAACCATTTTGGTGATTTTATGACAGGAAATTGCATTTTATTGAGAGGCAATGATAATAGGGTCTCTTTTCTAAAATCAGCTTTGACAGTATGAGTGACAGGAATTATGTTACATGTAACTTGAAAAAATTTTGCTACTTTTGCAACTTATGTCCATCCGAGCATCCCTATTATAAATCTTAGAAATGCCTAGTAAACTGATTGTTTATGTTTTATTTTGTAGTTCCTCTAACAGAATCATGCAGCCTTTTCGAGTAGTGAAAGAGGCATATATTGGAGTTGCCATTGAAATTAGAAAGATACCTTGCATGATCTAATGTTTAAATAGTAATATCCTATGTTTTTGAGGATGATGATGTTCATCTTTTTGATGAGAAATATTTGGCAATATTGATGTTCATGTGCTATTGTGCTCCCATTTCAGAGTACTTTAAACCCATTAATTTATTATATGATATATTATGAAATTATCACTTGTAATTCTTTTTCACCTTTTCCCTGAAAATGGTCTGCAAAAATGATTTTTTAAATATAGAGTACCTAATTAGTGATGTTATAGATGATGTACAAATTTTGATTACAGAAATATAATTTTAACTTACATTTTCTTTCAGTTATACATCCTTGTATGCTGCATCTATCTTGAGTGTTTTTTTTTAATATATAATTCTACAGCTGTATTTGTGTTACCATGTTACATCCATATACCCATTGTCCTCTGCATAAGCCTACTACATCGGCATAATTTTAAGCTACTAAAAGCTGCCAAATGTTCAGTTGGCTAAGCCTGTTGCGTATGCACTTAGCATACAAGCCACAAAAACTGTTAAATGTTCAAATGGCTAAACAATTTGTTTACACACCAATTTGTTCACAGTTCTTTGTGTATGCACTCTTGTGCTTATTTTGTGGTCCTAATTTCTGAACATACAATGCTGTCTAGGGAAAACATTCACACAGTTTAGAGGTGATGTGGGATAAGCAGATTGGAGTTTAAGTTGTTTTTTGTCCATACATGAAATTATGACCCATGAGTTGGTCGGTATTCTCAAATTAACACCTCTAATGGAGTTTGGTATATAGTTCTCAAAGTTGGATCTGACCCAATTAGACCAAAAAGATCCGATTAAGGTTCATGGAAATTAGTTAAAAATATTTGGATCTAGCACCAAATACCTATACTTGACATGGACTCAACCCAAAGGGAGACCTGGGCTGACCTGGACCCACCACCTGATCAGTCAATTTTTCATTCTGACCTTAGACCTGATGGGAGTTCTGGGCCCCAGACTGTCCTAATCCACCTGCAGAGATGCATATTGTTTTTGAAAATGCTTTTTTATATTTCTCTTTCAAGTGGATGAATGCTGTCATCCTTGTTTTTTTGTAGTTTTTCTTATGGCATTATTTGTGCTATGGAGCATGAGTTTACATGATTCATTATAAAATAGGTGTTAATGATTTAGCATGGTTTTGGTTATGGAGCATGTGGATATTAGTTCTTTCATGGATGCAAGATAAATAACTTCTTATTGCATGAGGTGTTTTCATCCGCCCCCATTCTGTCCTTGACTTCACTTTTTTTCTTTTTAATTGAATCTACTAAAAGGTACTTACTTATCTCCACAAATAGTAGAAAGTGGTAAAGAAAGAGAACAATGATTGATAGAACTGCTAAACAGAATTGAGATGTGTGGCAAATACTAACTTAAACATCTCACTTGTGAGTGGTGCGACCATTTTACTTGTTCAATATATATGGTGCCATTTTTGTAAGGCACCTTGAAGTTTGAAAAGCTTACTAATGGTGATGTAGCTGGCACAAATACTTCAAATCACATGTTGGGTCCATATCGGATACCAATACTCGTTGGGTGGTTCTCGGATATGAGTTTAAAAACATGGTAATGGGCGATGCCATAAAGCATGGGTTTGGGTTTATGGATTTGAATGATAACTAAATGATGAGCTTGTAAAGTTGATGTTATTGTATGAAGTATAGTCTATGTTATTGCAATTGCATACCATAGTTTTATATTTTTTTCCATACATGTATGTATGCTGTGTATGTATGCATATTTAAAATACATGTCTATGTAGTCGTGCAGGTATATATGTATATAATACATATATGTATTGATGTATCCTAGCAGTATCATATCTTACTTTTTCAACATTAGCTGTATTGGTGTATCTGTATGGTGTCATATTCATGTCCATGCTTCATAGATAGTGTGGTAAGATATTTTTTGGTTGTTTTTGAGACTTTTGAAGTGATGAGTGTTATTGATGCTAATTGCCTTAGTAGAGATGAGGTATTTGCTGCTTAATATTATTGTATAATATCCCCTTATATCTGTTGTTATTCACGACTAACCTTTTATATTCTTGGTTTGATGAAGATGTCCTCTTTAAAGATTCTCTTGCATTCCATTTCTGTACTTTCAAATCTGAACCTTTTTACAGCTATTATGTTAAGTTGGATGACTCCTATTCTTAAGCTCTTGGTAGATACAACTGGTGCTGTGCTGTGGGGAATTCTTTGAGCCTTACTCCTCCAACCAGCCATGCAATCTACAACTAATCAAACTACAATTAGCGCTTTTGTGCCTTGAACTACCATGATATTTGCACCTAGAAAAGATAATATTTGTATTTCATGTATTGATATGTAGTTTCATATGGCTACTGGTGGAGGGAAACATGCATTCAAGTGATTGAAAGTCAGCACCTGAAAAATCTTTAACGATTGGAGAATATTGTGAACAACTTGTGATACCCATATCAATTAGTAGTTGGCAAATGACATGTTGGTGATGTTGTTAGACACTTGGGATACATTGATACAAAAGGATGTGCCATTAATGGATGCTCTTATTATTGTTGCTCATGTTCTAAGTCCTAGTACAAATGGTTTTTTAATTATTTTGATGCATTAGAGCCAAATCATTTTGAATATGTGGTTATTTTTTGTGGAAAAATATCACTGGACACCGCATATTAGCGACTCTGAACAGAAAGTAGCATCCAAGTAACATTAAATAAAAAAAATCTTATAAAATATTCCTAATTTTGCTTATGTATGAACTCTACTACCATGGCAGTGCATGGCAATCACTTTTTTCTCTTAAAAAGAGTTTTTTTTTTCTTTTGTTTTTTTTTGGTTTGTGGGGGTGGGGTGGGGCTGGTGTTGGATTGAAATCTTTCTACCTATGGCTGGTATTAAGATTATGCAATTAACTTCTTGTATTCTTATGGAAAGTTTTGGTGAATTTCAGTGCTATGAAAAATCTTGTGATCTTTCATGTTCTTTCACTAATTGTGATTTACAAGCAATTTTCTATTGGTATATCCAATATTTGGTAGCTGAGCAGCTTCTTGTTTGAAATATCCTGTTGTGGTCACAATGAGCTAACCTCTACCACTTAGGTCAATGTCATGAGGGTCAACTTCATGCGGCTTCCTGTAATTTTTATAATGTGGTTTATTTTTTTTGAATATATATTAATGATTCTTTTGTTTACTTCTGCATGCAGTGTTCTCGTCCATAGTGGTGGGGTTCATGGTGGACATTACTATGCTTTTATCCGACCAACTTTATCTGAATACTGGTATCTAGCTTGCACTCATTTTTTCAATTGCTTTTCCCCATGTATTAGCAATTTTTTTTCAGGTGTCTTTAAACTTCCTGAATATTCCTGGAAAGTCTCCAAAGGAGCCATATGTTATGTAGTGACAATTTTTCGAACTTCATCACCTAGGCTAAAATTGTTGGGGTCACTGATCAGTGTAACAGCTCATTTGACTTGTTTTATCTAGAGTTTTTCCATGGTTAACGTGTTATGTTTGTTATAATAATATCAATGCCATAGAGTCTGGCCAAGCGAGGGTGCCTTTTGAACTATTTGATGTGAGGCCTTATCTTATTTTAACAATAAGAACCCTCGTAGGGCCTGTACCCCTTAGGTACCCGATACATATATATATATATATATATACATATATATATATATATATATACAGATATACACATATATATATATATATATATACATATACAGATATACACATATATACACATATATACACATATACAGATATACATATATATATATGTAGTGTATACATATACACACTCACGCATGCGCGCGCACATATATGTATATATATATAGAGAGAGAGATGGATGGATGGATGGATGGATCGATCCATCCATCGATAGGGAGGGAGGGAGGGTCTACCAATGCGTCTCTGGAGTCTTTGATGTGAGACCTTATTTTAATAATGAGAACCCTCACAGGCCCCATGTTCCTTTAGTATCTATGGAGTCTTTGATGTGAGACCTTATTTTGATAACAAGAACCCTCATAGGCCCCATGTTCTTTTAGTATCTCTAGAGTTTTTGATGTGAGACCTTATTTTAATAATAAGGACCCTCATAGGCCCCATATTCCTTTAGTATCTCTCGAGTCTTTGATGTGAGACTTTATTTTAATAACAAGAATCCTCGCAGGCTCCGTATTCTTGTCTCTAGAGCAGCGTTCTCAGAATCATTCCGAACCGGACGGTTCGGGGCGTGTTGAACCGGACCGGCGAGGAATTGGAGCGGTTCTGATGGAGAAAACGGCACACACCGGTGCCAGAGAAGAGAGGGAAATAGAGGTAGAGAGAGAGAGGAGGAGAGGGAGAGGCCATCGAAAGTCAACGGTGGTCCTTTGCAGCCATTGGAGGGTGGCGGTGGTCCTCTGCGGCCGTCGGAGGGTGGCGGAGCCGCGGCTATGGAACAGGGGCGACCACCCCTGTTCCTTCATCGTTTTTTTTTTTTAAAAGCCAATGAATATTGAAGCCAACAATCGGTTTGCTGGCTTCACATTTTTTTTGTTTTTTAAAAAAATCCATGAAACAGGGGTGACGGAGCTGTAGGCGGCGTTTATGCCGCCCAACGGCCTCTCTAGCGGACCCCCTTCTCTCTTTCTCTTCCTCTCTTTTCCTTTCTTTCTCTCCTTTTCTCCTCCCTTTGTTGGTTCGCACCGATTTGATCTGGTACGGAACCGTATCGGACCGTGCTGCCGGCTGACCGAAACGGCCACCGGTACCGGAACTGAGAACCTTGCTCTAGAGTCTTTGATGTGAGACCTTATTTTAATAACAAGAACCCTTGCATGGCCGGTATTTCATTAGTATCAGATGAGAGAGAGAGAGAGATGGTCAACTCAAGTGCATTGATTAGTTTTGTGATGCCTCCTGTAACATATTATTATTATTTTTTTGGTGACATATTATTAGAAATATAAACCTGGAGGCGTGGAGCTCACATTCTTTATGCATTGCCATTTGAAGGCCTTGAATCCAGCTTCATGTGGCCTACTGGAGAAATCATAGCTATCCATGGCCATTACCTACTCATGCTCATGGCATGTGACAAATACTAGTTTAGACATACACATTTGGTTGAAGCCGGAGTCCATTCCATTTATCTTATGTGCATGTCTTCCCACAGTCATGGGGCAGAAAAATAGCTGATTGCGTTGCCTTACTAGATATGACATTCAGTCTGTGTTTGGTGTTGATTTTGCTTTTTCAAGAGTCATTTTCAAAGGATAGTTTATTTTAAGTCATTAATTAGAAAGTACTTTTAGATATATTTGATATTTCATAATCAGAAGACAAACTACCTTTTGTGGATGGGCTTACTACATTTGAAAGGTATGGGCAATTTCGCAAAAAAGAAACTAGAAGTTATTTTTAGCTTCTCCTAAAAATGTATTTGGCTTCTGCTTCTTGTAGAAACACTTCTCAAATGATATTATCAAATACCCAAATTTTTTAGAATATTTTAAAAGTTGCAAAAGATCTTCTTTTAAGCAACACCAAGCACAGCCTTATGTCAGTTCTAGCTGTACAATAATAGGCCACCATATCAGCTGTTTGATTAACTTCTGTAATTCTATGAATATAATGCATATGCTAAGTAGAGAATCATTCTTATGCATATGCTAAGTAGAGAATCATTCTTATCCTATCAAAACATGTTGAAGAATGGCTTTGACCAGGAATATTGATGTTTCTCATAAGAGTTGGAGCCTACCCTACTTTAAGCTGATGTATGTGCATCTTGTCCAAAAAATTTAACTTCTATAGCCATACTTTGGTCTTGAACATGCTTGATTCTTTCAAAAAGGTAAGGCTCCAATCAACCATGGCTGTGCTGGTACCGGGGCTCAGACCGGTTGTCTGGCGGCATGATTTGATGCGCCCCTGTGCTGGGCCCGAACCAACACAATGGATAGGGCGGGGGAGAGGGAGAATGGGAGAGAGGAACCGAGAGAGGGAGAGGGAGGGAAGGAGAGGGAGAGGTTGATTTGGCTGGTGGAGACTGTCGAAGGCCGCCAAAGGGCTGTGGAGGCCTCCGGAGGACTTGAGGAGGGGCTCTGCCCTCCTTTGGATTGAAATAGGGGCGGCGCGTGCCTATTGGAGGCCCTTTGGCGGCCTTCCCGACCTCCCCAGCCTCTCCCTATCCTTTCCTCTCCCCCCCTCTCTCTTCCTCTCTTTATTTCTCCCTCTCTCCCTTCTCACTAGTTTCTTGTTTCAAATGTAGGAACCATCTTGGTCTGCTGCCAGTACAGTTTGGTATGCTTTGAACTGGGCGGTGCGGGATGGTTCTACAATACTTGGCTTCAATTTATTAGGGATAGCATGTTATCTAAACTGTAAGGTTTTCAACAACCATGTTCAGGTTGTTCTTGAACATTGTTTTAGATAAACATGAAAATGGGATGGCATTTCCTGTTGCATACCGTTTTGATGAAGAACCATTACCGGTACTTGGTGTGGGATGCTGAAACTGGTCTACCAACCATACAGGTTGTGCACTGACAGTTGGGAGTTGGGACACACCAGGAGTTGATATATACTGGTTCCTTGTCTATGTTTGTTTACTTATCTGTTTTGGTCCATCCCGAATGTGCCGATGCTATACTATTATAGTTCCAAACCCATTTGGAGCCTGGTACCGGCATCATAAACCTTGTTCTTGAATAGTCATTTCCTTTGTTATGTTTTGCAAGTTCTGCAACCCCACTATTTTAGTAGAAGTGCATGGATGAAGATGTTCTTGTGGACCAGCCAGCATATATTATTGACAATAGCGCTTACATTTTTACTTTGGATTTTTTTTGTGTAACACCTATGTCTGCCTTGTGATGTGTTTGATCATGAGGTGCTCTTTCTATTCATTTATATGTATACTCGGTACTGTCTTTTATGTGCATCCTCTTATTTGTTTAATGATAGAAATATTTTGCAATACTTAAGAGTTGTTTTAAGTCTATACAACAATTTAAAATTAATCTATTTTCAGGTTTAAATTTGATGATGAGCGAGTCACAAAAGAAGACATGAAAAGGGTGTTAGAGGAACAATATGGTGGTGAAGAAGAGGTTTATATAATGCAATGGGAACAATATCAAGCATTCACTTTATTTCCTCTTTGTTTCACATCTTTTGACCCTTCTCTTTTTCTCTATTTTCCTGCCTACCTGTGTCCTACAGTTACCTCAGACAAATCCTGGCTTCAATAATACTCCATTTAAATTTACAAAGTATTCAAATGCATACATGCTTGTATATATTCGTGAGAGTGACAAGGAGAAAATAATATGCAATGTGGATGAGAAAGACATAGCCGAACACCTTAGAGTAAGGCATTTGCTGACTATTCTTAGTTATTGGATGGTGAATAGCAGTTGAAGACTAAAAATAGTACCTTTCTCCAGATAAGATTGAAGAAAGAACAAGAAGAGAAGGAGCAGAAGAAAAAGGAGAAAGCTGAGGCTCACCTTTATACTATCATAAAGGTCTTTACCTGAGTTCTTTCCTTTTTGAGTTGAGGCTGAATTTTTAGGTGTCTCTGCTTCCCTCTCCAGGAGATTTTAATATATTTTTTTGGTGCATCCAGGTGGCTCGAGATGAGGATTTGGCAGAACAAATCGGAAGTGAGATATATTTCGATCTAGTGGATCACGACAAAGTTCGCAGTTTTCGTATCCAGAAACAGTTGTCTTTCAACCATTTCAAGGTAATATTTGTCAACTTAGTACAAGATATGAACTTTCAAGATGCTATATATGTATGATGCCTCAGTCTATCATTTTCTCATCTTTATCAATTAGTCCGCTTTCCTTTTTGAAAATGTTTGTCAACATAGTACAAGATATGAACTTTCAAGATGCTGTATATGTATGATGCCTCAGTTCTATAATTTTCTAATCTTTATCAATTAGTGTGCTTTCCATTTTGAAATTTTTGATCTGTCAGTGTATTTGGTTTACTGCCATGCCTTTCCATGTAATGCATGGCCATATGGGAAAGTAGTTAGCGAAAGTTCATTATTCAGGAGTTCTGGATTTTGTTTTTCTTCTTCCATGAAGCCACTCCAGTACTTTCTTTTTGACACTGGAGGGTTCCTCATTCTTCTTGGGCTTTTAAAATTCTATTCACAATGTAGTAATCTAAAATTGAAAGAGATAAGGATTAAGATGGGCTAAATGTGGAGAGTTCTGTTCAATTTCACTTATCCATTTGATCCTTTTCTAACCAGTGGTTTAGCTTGCATTAATACACCGCTGTTTAAGGCTAAAGTTTCCACATGAAATCATTTAGTGACTTTAGGGTCTGTGTATTTTAGATGCTCCCTTCTTTCTGGCCAGTTCTAGCCAAATTGCTTTGAAGCTGAACAATTTAAATTTTGGAGAATAGTGAGAGAATAGGAAAGACGCAAGCCATTTTTGCATGTAAATTTTCACTGTTATCTATTAGTAGGATATGTCAAACGTGTTATCTAGTGTGCTCTAAAATGGTTCAGCAGTGGAACAAAGATGGGCGATGTCAGATTTAGATGAAAAGGAATATCCTGCATTGTGACCCAAGACTCACAATGTTTAAACATCAAAGACTAAATCACTCTTGTTTTCTCCAGCGGTCAGAAAATGGTCGCTAAGGTTTCCTATCTCAGTACCAAACCCTATACCAGTCTATCCTGGTAAAATACTGGTGCACCTGGTATAGGGGTTGGTTTGGCATAATGACACTCGGTATGCCTCCTGTACCACATACAGTTCACCCAGTACCAATGGTGTACCATGATGGTAACCTCCCTTTTCATGTTCAGCTTCTTGGAAAGAACATCAATATATGGACACAATGCCTTGTTATCCACAAAATGAAAACATTCTACCATGGTAAATGTTTTTTAATATGTAAATATCCTCCATGGATCAACTTAAGTACTTTTCATCTTAGGCATTCTTCTCACCTCTTACTATAGGACTGCTTTATTGGCTGTAACTTGATCTTCTCATCTTCGGCGATATGCAAATTTTTGGCACCAGCACCTTCCATGTATTTGTTAAAGAATTACCATTCATTCAATATAGCAGCATGATTTTTATTGAAAATTTTCTTGGCATATTGCTAGTTTTTTAAGCATGAAGTTATGTACAGGAGGAGGTCGCCAAAGAATTTGGTATCCCGGTTCAATTTCAGCGTTTCTGGCTGTGGGCTAAGCGGCAAAACCATACATACCGTCCCAACCGGCCTTTGATGCCTCAAGAGGAAATACAGTCTGTGAGTAAATTTCTTCCAGCACTAGTTAACTGTTTGTCATTCCATAATGATAGTTATGCTTTCAAATTAAGACTTGCCATAGTTTTTGCTTTTGATTTTTATGGTGTCCAATTTTTTTAAAAAAATTGTATGAATTATACATGATATTGTTGGGATATGATCCATATATTCTATGCATGTTTAATAGCCATTATGATGGTGTAGCTATACGTATACTTCACATATGTTGATCACTTGAAACTAGACCATGACTGTCACATTAAATGTTGTATCTTGAACACATTGTTGTACATGTTCATTGTATTCTAAGCTTGAGAATCAAGGTACGGGCTTTTCCAACATATATTGCATGTTGCTCGTAAATCATGCCTTCCATAGTCTGACTCTATTTAAACTGTTTTACAATGCTGAGAGGATGGTGCTTTTCGCTCACTTGGAATCAAGGTTCGCTGAATCAGTATTGTGATCTCTACTGGTTGGCGGGTGGTATGGGATGGTGTGGGTCTGTATTGTGATGTTTTGGGACATACCATCCTTTTTTTTTTTTCCCAATTTTGAACGTTTGCTGACTTAAGAGGTCACCAAACCATTTGTCAATTTCAATTTTTGCTTAAACTGAAGCCAGCAAACCATTTGCTGACTTCCTAGTGATGTTGGGACATTATTGGACCTAAGTGAAAAGAATCAAGTAATTCAAACTAGTTAAATAGAACTGGACATACTTGTCAAACTTTTTCCATCCTGTATGGAATGGGCTGTTAGCATATTTCTTGTTTTAGAACTACTTGAATTTGCTTGCCAGTTTCTCACCTTCCTTTCTTGCTGAACTTGCCATACACATTTCCTAAGCAATCATGCTCATTTGAGGCTTGCCATATTGTTTTAATTAGCTTTTTGGTTATAACTTGCTCTTTTGCATGAGGATGTGGTAGCTGTTATTTGGTTAATTAAATTTATTTTTCTAATACTCTGTTGTGTGTCTCATGATCCCGGTTTTAATTTGTTGGCTAATTACATGTTCATTCATCTATTGATACGATGTCATGTTCTATAGGCAACTTAATGTCTCAATTTTGGATTTAGTGGACCTGGCACTATTTTTCAAGCTAATTGTAACATTATTTAATCACATAATGTCACATGGCAATCTATTTATATCCTAAGCATTACTTTCTGGAATAGTTCGTCTGGGATTCATTTTATTTCCTATCCATGTGAATTTTGCATTTCTATTGATGTGGTTACACTTTGTATCATGCATTTTGTCTTTTTGAAATACTGGCTTAATGTCATACTCTGTCACTCTGTAGGTCGGACAGCTAAGGGAGATATCGAACAAGGCACATAATGCAGAACTGAAGCTCTTCTTGGAAGTAGAGCTTGGACTGGTAATAGTTATTTCACAGATTTGCTGCAATTAAGCACTTGGTTTAGTTTTAAATCAAGTCTCTGAATTTCTGGTTTTCTATGTCATAAGTTGTCATGCTAGCAATAGAATTATGTGCTGAACATGATGGGTGTCATTATTGACAATTTAGGATCTTCGACCTCTTCCTCCACCAGATAAGACCAGGGACGATATACTGCTCTTTTTCAAATTTTATGACCTTGAAAAAGAAGAGCTGCGGTATTTGTTGATTTCTGTTATTGCTTGTGTTTTTTGTAATCTTTTGTTACACTTACAACTTCGATGTAATATCTTAATTTTTCTTGTACATGAATGTAGATATGTGGGAAGGCTCTTTGTGAAGGCTTTGGGTAAGCCGTCTGAAATTCTGTCAAAATTGAATGAAATGGCTGGTTTCCCCCAAAATGAAGAAATTGAACTTTATGAGGTTGGCTTTTAATTTTATGTCTTGAGTTTTCTTCCTAGGATTCCTGTTTCGTGCCTAGGCAATTCATCGTTGTTTGATGTCCAAGTTTTGTTGCTTTTATAATTATTTTATTGAAATGATCTGATATTTTCTTTAATAATGCTTAGGAGATCAAGTTTGAACCAAATGTGATGTGTGAACACATTGATAAGAGGATACCATTTCGGTCTAGCCAGGTATCGAATGCATGGTTTTTTATTCGTATGGCTATGTCTTATCTTGTTCTATAGTATTTGGTTGTTGACTTACCCTTTTTTTAACAGCTTGAAGATGGGGACATCATTTGCTACCAAAAATCTTCTATGCTAGATAGTGAAGACCAGTATCGTTATCCAGATGTTCCTACTTTTATGGAATATGTTCATAATCGACAGGTATTTGTCGGATGTTATTGTTGATGCTATGTATATTTCTGCTGTCTTTCAAAGACTTAATTCCAAATATTCATTCTTGTTTCTTGCACGAGTAATCATTTTTCTTCACATTAGTTTTTTCCTCTTTTATTTCTACTATCATATACCTTTCCAAATAATGTTCTTGCACCTTATATGCTAAGGTAAGAAGTGCTCATGCAGCTTCTTGCTTATAAGTTCATATGGTATTTGGGGAATTGTTGCTTGCATATGTTGTAGGATGCTTATTTTTCTTTCATCAAGGTTAAATAGCTTAAACTTATAGATCACCTTTTTTTTTTTTTTTCTTTTTTTTTTTCTTTTTTTTGCAATATAATAATGGTTTTATTTTACTCTCCATGTGAAATGTTATTTTTTTGCAACAGATGATGTCCAATGGTGTTATTTTACTCCATCATTCCTTTTATTAATGTTGTTCACATTTTGTAGGAATAGAGCAATTGAGCTTCACGACCATTGCAAAGACATGTATTTAGCAGGCACTAAAGAACTCTTTCATATTCTTGGAGTAAAAATGGTTGCCAATCTTTCTCCTGTGGTCAATGGCTCTGGAGACATTTTAGTAATTATTGCTTATCAGTTGTCTGCTTCCCTGTTTCTTACAGCACCTATCTGTCCGTGCTTGTCCTTGGAATGCATAAGCATTGAAGCCTGCTGAAGACAGGCATGCAGCCATTGCTCTGGCAATGTGGTTTTTCAGTGAGATGCTGGCATTGTACATATTGTGCCTTTGTCAACTATGTTGACTGGCATTTGAATCCATAAATGGGATACTTAATTGCCGTTGAATGCTGATAAAGGAAAACAAAAGATTTAAGACGGAATCGTTTTCCATTTTCAATAAAATTCAAGACGAATATGAGAGAGCTTATCAAAATTTTCTTGAAGAATTCTATAATTTCATTCCATTTTTTGATGACCTTGTGAGAAAACAAAAGGCATGCACATGGATCATGTTTACTCCTCTGTATACGAAGCAGATATACCTGTAACATTTTCTGCACTTTTCTTATTGCAACAAAAAAATTCATTCTTCTTATGTGCTCCACTGAATTCTCAGTTTTCAATGTTACATGAAAAAATTTGTATTGAAGTTCTTGACATATAGACACATTATGAGAACCAGTCCTAATTGATATGTGTTAACCAAACTATGCTTTGAGGTATTGTGACATAAATTATACTAGTTTTCCTGGATCTAAATGGGTTGTAACTTGTGAAGTAAAAAACTCTGAACAAAGGATTTTGAAATTATGTCTCAAGTTGTGCATTAATGTTTATCAGCATCTCATGGATTGGGGAGCTTATTGATTAATGGTTCATGATCCGCTGGCGTTATTGCAATATGTCCTGCCGGTATTTTAAAATGCAGTGCATATTACTGCATGTGCACCAGCATGTGCGTATCCGCCCTTTGACCATATGACGTTGCCTACATGCAATATTTTGCATGGTCATACTGCCAATGGACTGAAAAGGCTGTCAGCTTAGCATTACACGACAACATTTGTGGCATGCTGAGTATCATACGGTTGCATATATGAGCCCACTTAGCATTCTAAATCTACATGTACAACTCTTATGTGTGCCCATGTAGGTAATTCATGTTCAAGTTGATGATTAGGTATGATATGGTTTTAGGTGGTTCTGATTTGAGTATTAATGGTACTTAAATATTGATTATGTTGTAATTTTTGCTGTCAGGTTAGTTGTTATTAATATTGCTATTAAGTATCAACCATCCATAAATAGTTATTATCATCAGGATTGTTTTTAATTGTGCTGAATATATTTTATTTATTTTTAGATAGCAAAAAATTAGCAACCATGTTGCATTTTTTATATGCAGCACGCATACCTCATATGCACTATGTTGTCCCTTGATTGCTTGCATATTGGTTTTAAAACAGTGTTCTGCATATCATATGCATATAGACACTTTTTACAAGAACAAAAAGGAATAGGATCGTACATATGCTTAAGAGTTCTTTGTTAAACTTAGACTATTTTAGAATTCTTTTTAAAAATTGTAAGTGTTGTTTCAGCCCCCCCTTCCCCACCTCCCCACGCACATACACACATGAGCAAAAGTTCTGAGGTGATAAAATGTATCTATCATCAAAAATCTTGACATGCACCTGTGCTAATGCATTAGTATGTAGTTGAAAGAAAGTTGTAGAAGACGAAAAGTAGGGCATATGGTGATATATATCTGCATATTGAGTTACATATATATTTTTTATTATTATAGTTGCATCCATTAAACTATGGTCTCTCGGGACCCAAAAATTGAAAAACATGTAAGGGGGCGAAAAGATAATGAACTGATACTGAACATCTACACATCTATGTATTGAGTGTTGGCATGGCTTGGCTCGGTTCCTATTGTACTAGTACCTGACCGGTACGATCGCTGATAGCGAGATTGCAGCAAGATTGCAGATCTTGATAGTTTCTTTATCCTTTTATTTAAGATCTTGATAATTTCTTTATCTTTTTATTTAATGTTGTTAGCATCTTTGTAGAACTATCCTCATAAGTAGGACATGCAGATGGTACAAGTATGAAACAGTGGCTTCCATTAGGGAGAATACCTTCTTTTTTTAAAACTATCATACTTGATTCTTCTAAAAGAAAACCCTAAATAAAGCTTTAAAGCCTTAAGCTAATCGAGCATGCCTCATACCACTTTGTGCCAGTCCATACCAACTGTGTCAAGCTGAAGTAGCCGACTACAAGGTCAATCCAATGCTTGAGGACTGTGGGGTCTGGAAAGGGTCAGATGTATGCAGTCATACCCTCACATGCGAAGAGGCTATTCCTTTGTTACAAAAATGTGACCTCCAGGTCATGATGGAGCAATGTTAGCATTGCTCCAGGGCTCACCCTCTTTATGAGGCCGATTGCTAGTGTGATCATAACATTTATTGGCATGGTCCAATATGAAAATCCATGGTACGGCCGGACTAGTCCTATAGTTGAATATGGTTGATGCAAAAGATTTATGCTGCAGGCTCAGCAGCTTGTTTATTCTCACCCCATTAGAAAATCAGATTGTTTGTGCTTTTATTAGCTGCAAATTTGCATGCAGAGGTGCTGAGAGCTTGTCATAGACTACCTAGTCTGTGTAAAAGCAAGTGTATGTATGCGTGGTGAGTTCATGATGTAATCAGATGTCTTTGTTCATTACATGATTCCCTTTTCTTATGCATTCTGCTATCCAGTCATTCAAATTCCAGATGCTTGTTCCAGGCATACAAATATAAATTTTATGCTTTTTGTCATTTTTTTTAGAAGTTTGATAACTGTCTTATAATGCTGAGTCTATCTGATGGTAGACAACATTATTAAAATTCTGCAATTTTTTGGCATTATGAAGGTAACCATAAGGTATCTGTCTAGCAGTTCAAAAGTTTTTTTTTTTTTTTTTTTTTTTTTATATTTTAAATAAATAAATTAAAAAATAAAAAAAAAAAAAAAAAAAACTAAATTGGTACCTCTCAGATACAACTCAAGGATTAAGATAGGTGGACAGATTTGTTGCATGTTCACTTGCTTGTGACATTGATGGAATTTAGAATTGAAAATTAAGATGTCAGATGTTTTTTTATTGTTGCAATTTATTAAAACTGTTGCAAATATTGTGTAATGGTTCTGAGGTTGATCACAATATGCAATACTTGGCTTGTACTTACTGGATTTCCTTATTGTTTGAAAGTATGCTGATTTATAATCTTCTGCTTTTCACAGTTCTCTTGTGCTTCTATTTCATAATGGAAATTTTATTGAAACAACCGTTAGTTTTCCGTCACTATTCAAAATGACTTCTTTCTTGATACTGCATTTCTATGTTGGAATCTTCTCTATTCAGTCTTGTTCTCTGCCTGTTGTATCTCTCCTCATCTACCTTGACTCTGGAAGCATTTTGTATGAATTTGTGACACAGGTTGTCCATTTTCGGTCATTGGAGAAGCCAAAGGAGGATGATTTTTGTTTGGAACTGTAAGTGTTTTGAAAGCCTTGTTTTTGGTAACTAATACTATCGGTTGTCCATGTCAATAATTACATGTTTCATCTAATATAGTTTTTATTATAATTCTTTCATTTTTCTGAAGGTCAAAGCTTTTCACCTATGATGATGTTGTGGAGAGAGTTGCTCGTCAACTTGGTGTGGATGATCCATCAAAAATTCGGCTTACTTCTCACAACTGCTATTCTCAGCAGCCTAAACCCCAGCCTATTAAGTACCGTGGTGTAGAGCATCTTTTAGACATGCTTGTTCATTACAACCAGGTTTTCATCTTTTGATAATATTTTTGAACTTAGAATTGAATCTCTTTTATATCAAGCTGTTGTGAAGAATTGCTGAGTCCTAATGACTGTCTGCAGCAGACTACTGACATATTGTATTATGAAGTGCTGGACATTCCTTTGCCGGAATTGCAAGGTCTAAAAACTTTAAAAGTTGCATTCCATCATGCTACAAAGGATGAGGTTGGTTTGCTGGCCATCATTTATTCTGTACTTATCATCGTGCTTGGCTAGGCTTATTCCTCAGAAACATATTGGGCTGTTATCAGGTCGCAATTCATTGTATCCGACTCCCCAAAAATAGCACTGTAGGTGATGTGATCAGTGAGCTGAAAACAAAGGTGATTTTACATTGTTTGCATGTTCTTTTGATTATTCTTTAGAATTAGGTCTTTTGAAGTGTTTTGGGGAACCTTTTGGTGACTCTAGGATTAAAAAAAATTGAATCTAAAAATTTCCTTGGTATTTACAGATACTTGTGTAGAATTTTGTTATATGACTAGATCTGGTAAAATATCTTATTGCATGCTCTTATTTTTAGGTTGAGCTTTCTCATCCTAATGCTGAACTCAGATTGCTTGAGGTGTTCTATCACAAGATCTACAAGGTACTGTTTTGATCATTTAAATTTTTCATATGCTATTCCAATTTGAACTTTTATGACAATGGACAAGCACATTTACCCGTGTGAAGCAATTGCACTTACCACTTTAGTTTTCCATCATGCTGTTAGGTTTCCTGTGAGGCATATTTGAACTCAACAGAGTTTAGATTAACCATTGGTACTGATAAAGGGTGACATGTGACACTCCTACCAGGGTTGAAATTCTATGAAGGAACATATGCCTCACAGGCAGTCAGATCATTTTATAAGTGGTGCTTCAGTGGATCACTTGCATACGTGCATCTGATAGAGATTGTGCATAGATGCTGCATTTTGATGGTTTTTCATGGTTAAGATTCAGTTTTGTTAGAAATGTGAAATATTTGTTTAAAAAACTAGTCTTGCTGATTTACCTGTCAGGTGTATGGCGAGTTTGAACCATAGAAATCTACAATATGTTACAGCCACTTATGGCCGAGTAAAAACCATTTAACTTGTTACTATTGTATATTCCAACTTTTTATTCATATTTGCTTGCATCTTTGCAGATATTCCCTCCTAATGAGAAGATAGAGAATATAAATGATCAATACTGGACGTTGCGTGCAGAAGAGGTAAGCTGTTGCTCTTCTATATTCACCGTAAAAAGTAGATTTTTTTAATATAAATGGTTTTATTAACACATTGAGGATTTTCTGTGGAGTGATGATGTAGCAGGTCTTTTCATCTCAAGGCATAGTTACTAGATGACATTGACATATGTGTATCTATATATATTCTGGGGATTGGAGTTAGCTTGTACTTAGGTGATTATCTGTCCATGATTGCAGATTCCTGAAGAAGAGAAAAACCTTGGTCCCCATGATCGCTTGATTCATGTTTATCACTTTACTAGAGATCCTACTCAGAACCAGATGGTAAATGCTGACTTGAAGCTTATCGACTTGTTAACGCTCTTTTTTCCCTCAAAAAATAGACATGTCAATGCTTTTGTATCCTTATATATAATAAAATAATTATTGCTGCTTTGAAGTAATGAAAGAGTTTCATATCTAAAAACAGTATTCTATGAACAATAATCATGTTTGGCACTTCTTTTTTCTTGGTAGTTTGCATTAGTATTTCATATAAAGAAAATCTTAATTGCACAATTCACTACAAGTGCTATTATTTGAAATGCTTTATTTTACATTGTTAGCTGTTACCCATCTTTTTGCTCTTGGGTATGTTTATTCATCCATCTTTCTATTCTTTCTGGGTTTTTATCTGTCCCCCCCTTTTTTTTTCTAAATTATCAGCTTTTACTTTTTTGTTTTAATTTGAATTACTTGCAATAAATCTACCTTTGAATATTATTGATGATGTCTGTGCGTGCTTCTTTTTTTAAAAAAAAAAAATATTTTTTTTTTAGCAGCAAGTTCAAAACTTTGGGGATCCTTTTTTCTTGATTATTCGTGAAGGAGAGACTTTAGCTGATGTCAAAGTCCGCATACAGAAGAAACTGCAGGTTTCAGATGATGAATTTTCAAAGGTTATTTCTTTCTTCAATCATTTGTAATTCTGTTTTAAATATTTCCATCTACATCTGTGTTTCTCTATGCTGAGAGGCAACAAAAGCTATTTTACTTATTTCATAATAGTTGATTAGTTTGACAAAGTTAAAAATACTTCTTTTGCCTCCATTTCTCTTTCACTTAATTAGTGTAATTGAATGAACCTAGTTCATTTCTATTTCACAATAGTTGATTAGTTTGACAAAGTTAAAAATACTTCTTTTGTACTATATGGCTGTTAACAGGAAAAACTCTCCTTATACTGATGGCTTTTTCATTCCTCAGAAATTATATTATTTGTACATAAGAGAGCAATTTGATTTGGTTGACACATATTTGCCCTGATTTTGAAGCACACCCAACTTTCAGATTAGTGGGGTATCTATGCATCCTATTATTTAATCGGATTTCAACACGTTTTGATATGAATTGTCAGAATTGGACTAAAGCAGATCTGGACTGATTGGACCTAATTTAACATCACCAAAATTAGTTCACATCTGGATGTCTTAGGATGTAGGTGGGTAGTGTTTGTTTTCAGTCCAACTCAACACTTATCTGGCCCAAATCAGCCTCTGGTCTATATGATTGTTCAAACGGGCCCCATGTGCTTGGCAGTTTGGGCTGGAATAGGTCCCTGTAGATTGAGGTCCAAGTTCTATGTACGCATTTGCACTTTTGAAATATTTGTTAGGGTGTGGATATGATCCCCATTTTGTAAAGAGAGAATGTTATACCCATTGCGACATTCAATGTTGGTGGTTGAAAAACTTAAGTCATAAGCCACTGAATATCATCTAGAAGACTCAACATTTTTTCTGTACAGAAGATTATACCTTTTGGAAACCTGTTCTTATGCAAGTACAGCTAATAATATGTAGGACACCCACAAAATAGTATGAATATAGTTGGTCCTGATGGGATGACTAATATCTCATATTGATGATGATTCTAGCCACTGGATATGATCTACTATCTCTAGGCTGCTTACTGTCAAAAAATCATGTGATTTAGAAATCCCTAGTCTATTCATCCAATGGTCAAGAAAAATGCATTGTTTATGTTATTTAAACTGCATGTTTGTGACCACTAGATGCATAGGTGATACATGGACCAGGGATCTCTAAATTGCATGATTTTTTAGATAGCAAGCAGTTTAGTGATGGTAGATCATGTCCAACAAATTGGATCATCGGTGCCTAGCTTGCAGTCTAGTCAGAACCATCCTTTGCTGTTGTGTGGGTGCCTACATATTAACCCTACTTCAGTATGCATCAAATTCTCACAAATACAAATGACAATGTAATGTGTTGATTTTGTAGCCAGACAAATAAATGCCTGCATATGGTTTTCAGAAACAACTTGCAGAATGCACTGGTCCTTGCTCTTGGAATTTGCTGAAGAAACAAAACATCTAAGATAATTATATTATGGATGCTCATATTCTAATTCATATTTGTAGTCAAAAGTTTTCCCTGCTGCAAAAAAAATTCTATCAACATTGGTTGGTAACTGTTCCTGCCTATACTTGCTGCAATATATGCTTAGTCGATGACATGCATTACTTGCTTCACCTGAATATAGCATATCTTGATTTCTAATATTCATATTTGTTGTTTGATCAGTGGAAGTTTGCATTTTTATCACTTGGGCGCCCTGAATACCTGCAAGATTCAGATGTTGTATCCAGTCGGTTTCAGGTATGCAATGCTGTTCACTCTTAGTTTTAATTCATTTCATGCCAAATGTTATGGTTCATGACTTGCTTTTCTTGATTCCTAACATTCTAGAGAAGGGATGTTTACGGAGCGTGGGAACAGTATCTTGGGTTGGAGCACCCAGACACAACTCCGAGGAGGACTTATACTGCTAATCAGGTAAAGTGATGAATGTTTCAGCCTCTCTATTCACGTATTTCTTTTCAGAATTCCATGGTAGATTTCTTGGCTCATGGGTTTGACTTATGGATATTTAACGGTTTTCTAGTACTTTCACAGGCACCTACAGATTGCATGTTTTCTCTGTATTTTCCTTTTTAGACTTTGCACAGCTGGACTTTCGCTTTTTGGTATAATTGTGATGACTTCTGAATGCCTGCAGAACCGTCACACATTTGAGAAGCCTGTAAAAATCTACAACTAGAGAATAACTTCACCTCCAACCGTGGCACCCTGGTAGCAGATGCCTTTGGTGGAAGATGAGGATGAAAAATTAGAGTTAACCTGAGAATCGACTGTGACATGTGGTTGCAAGGAGTCACCGCCTAATATGTTGCTCTGTAGTTCATTACGCCTCCACCTATGGGAATTCTCACAGAATGCATAATCCTGTCCTTTTTTTTTTTTTTTTTTTAACAGTATGATCTTTCTAGTTCCCTTTTATTCTTGTGAAGGCTGCCAGATAGAGGTCACCTCCGTTCCAGTGTAATTAACAACATTTTGGATTAGGGGATGTATACAGGGTATAATTTTTTGATTTCATCTTCTTTTCATGTTTATTCCAGCCTCGTTATATTTTCTTTTTCTATTAATTTTAGTTTATAATGTAGGGAAAATGGGAAACGTATAGTGGGGTGATTGGTGTCGCTGGTTCAGAACCATGTAAATGGAACTTCACACTGCAGATTGGCCTTAGTGGGTTATTGTCATCTCTGTTGGTGGCGTCCTATATCTTTCTAAATTAATTTCTTCCGTTTCCATCGGAATATAAGAGTGAAGACTGTTGAGGCAAAATTGTTATGCAATCAACTTATCAAGGTTTGAAGAGATCAAACTGCTGTTCGTACTGTTGTGAACTGGGATCCGTACCGTGCCATGCTGTTTTGTGCCCATATCAACAAATTGTGAGGTGATGCAGGGATCGTGCGGTACATGCAAATCTGGTTTGTTCTGGTGCTCTTTCAAGATCGTGCGGTACATGTCTGGAGAAGTGGATGTAGCCATGTGGATCAGTGAAGAGCCTGGTCAGCATGCGTATCATAGATCAGAGTATCTGGCCGTCTACTCCATTCTAGCCCGGTCAGTCTTTTGGTGCTCAAGTTTTGGTTTGTGCATTAAATAAATAAAGAAAAGAAAAGTAAAGTAAAAAAAAAACTGTCCAGGCCTTGAAATCCATGAGCTCCAGTCACAATGGTGCATGAAAAGACAGATGATGCATGAAGAAGTTCGTATATTTTGTCCGTTCATGTACTTTTAATCTCTTCTGGTGCTGTGCAAATCAGAATCTTTGAAATCCTCATCAATGGTTTGTTTTTGTTCTTGAACACGGAAAAGAAGATATTTGACAGGTTTAATTGAATTACATAATGGGAACTTTGATGAATGGTAGCTGTCCTCAGGGTTGGCATAAGCTTCGGAATTTGTCTAGTGCCTTTTGTTCTCCCCTATTGTTTCTCTGGATGTGATGACCTCATATGAACAGGGTGTTCACATTTACTTTGAGGTCCCTCGCTGGATTCTTTTGAATCTTTTTTCATTGGACTCATAATATTTTATCTGATTTCGACATGTCAAGGTATTCGAAAGAGAAACAAGGATGGTCTTTCCACCCAAAGGTATGGCATCCTCCACAAATTGAACGTCTTGGCAATAAATGCTGCTAAACTACCACTTTGGTTCCATGGGAAAAATTCAAATCTTCATCCTTCATGCTCAAATAACCCTAAGGCTATTTTCTGTTGGCTTAATCCCCTTCGATACCAATAATTATCCTTTTTCAAGATCAACATTTCTACCAACAGGCTGGCTTAAGCGTACAGCCAATGCATGCAGAGAGGACCTCAATATGATTCCCCTGACCTACTACAGTTTCTTTTCAAGAGGACTGACATTATAGTTGTTACATGAAACGCCAACTACTAAAATGCCTGCAGAATCTTAGCCACGTAACGACACTTCATGATTGTCTAACGGTAGCGATTTGCGTCTACATCCCCCCAAAAAAGAAAAGTGAACAAGTCACCAAAAAATCTATAAATCATGGGTCATTTGTTCTTTTATCGTCTATTGGTAGCATGGCATGCATGTCTTGGACATGGGTGCTTTCCACTAACTTGGTTTCTATTACTTCCAAATAGATTTATTGTGGAGTTGCAAGGAACCTAGCTCATTCTTCCGTATCATCAACTTGGTATGTTAGCACTTTTATTCCCTGAAGGGCCTCGATAAATCTAAAATGCTGTATGCTAAAATGTCTGAAGAATTGGGACTTTGTAAGTCATCCTACTGCTGCCTGTAAATATAACATTAATTTAAATACTAGATTTTCCAATAGTTATGAGTTGAGAGATCAGCCTGGTTACAAAGGTATGTGACCTTTTAAATCAGTGCTAGCACCTCATTTCCAGTTTTCCACTAAGTTGCTCAAATCTAGAGCCTGGCTCTGAAGTTGCATTTATAACGCCTACAAATAAGCGTGCAAAATCACAAATAAACTGCTTATATTGATGTCTTAACCATTAGACACAACAAGGTAATTACAATATTCGCATCAAACAGCAAAGTTCAATAATGCAACAAAGTGGGGCAAATTGACATGGAACACCAATGGAGGCAAGCACATAATTTTGCTGTAGTTGCAACCAACTCTTTCATGGGAAAAGGCAGATGAGCAGATAAAATAATCATGAATTCCTGGTTAGCTTACAACTATATGTCATAAAAGAATCGAAGCTTTAAACTTCATTCCTTGTTTAAGACCATCGGAACTTTAATATATGGATCGTTGTAGCTTGGAACAGCAGATATTATTGCTTCCCTATATTCATGAAAACCAACAAGTTGGTTTCAGTAGGTGCATATTATCCTCTGAAAGTGTACGATAAGAACTAAAAGCATGTTCTTTCTCACCTGTTCTCAAATGTTTCTGGAAAATCTTCTCTTGGACTGGCACTGACTTCAGTATCTGTGTTCATAACTGAAGCATATTAGAAAAGACCGAACACCTGATTACCAGTGCAAACTCATGGATAAGATTGGAAGAATGCCAGTGCATCTAATGTTTAACCTTTACAACAATATAGCAGGGATAATCTGTCTTTCTTGCGATTTCCTTTATTAACCATATTTAATTTTTAATACTGATCAAGTTAGAGCGCAAGTAGTTTACTATCATCATTACAAGAAAACTGCTACTGTTTAACTCTTGAAATTATAATCCTTCACCGAGATTTTAATATTTGATCATGATATATCTAGTAGAAACTACTCTAAGGAGTTCTTTTGCTTTGTATGATAAATTTTTAGAATCCTGCTCGATGATGATTGCATATAATTTTACCAGAACAGCTGCTGCACGCATCACATAATTCAGCTTGATGTCTTTAATAGCAAGTCCTAAAAGTTGACCAACTTCCAACAGAAAATTTGACATGACATAAAACAAGTTGTGAATATACTGTGTTGTTTTCTTTCTAGAAACACATTCACCTGTTTTACGTTAAAATCAGTCAGATTTATTGCCAGCCTTTGCAATTTTGCAGAGGGAGCATGCTACAATTTACATACAGTTATGTAGTGTATTTTGCTAATGCTGTATTATCTATGTCCTTTTTTCACAGGAGAATAAACAATAACCTATCATTTACCACTGCTTGCACCATTTTGTTGATGAAAAAGGAGGCTAAAGCCACCAAATACTACTGCTTACACTTGACATAATGATATAGCATTATTTTTATGACTGCAAAAGGTGTTAGTCATCATCCATGTCCTGTATTTTCACTTTTAATCTTAGGTGAGGAAAGTCACAAGCACATCACTTCAAAGCATGGGTAATTTATGGTCAGATCAAGCACACGATGTGCATGCAAGTTGAATGTAAATTCTCTCATGCATGTATTTCTTTTCAAGGGAGAGGATGGTGGTGGTGGTAAGGATTTACCATAATTATTCATAAAACAAAGTGGAAGCAAAAAATTTTCCAAGTAGCAATAACAAAATAAAGGGATAGAACCATGGCTTTCCATACCGGCCGGTACACCCCGTATCGGTAGGGAACCGGAATGGTTCATGCCGGTTTTCCAAAAAATGATCTAAATCGGACCGAACTGGTCGGTATGGTATGGTACGAGGCTAGTACCGAACGGTTTGGTCTGGTATAGGTCGGTACGGCACCAATACGGGACGGTATGGTCCAGTACGGGGCATTTTTTTTCTTTTAGACCATTGGGTGGATTTTTTTTTTGATTTTTTTATTGGCAGTATGGTATAGTACTATATCATATCGGCCGGCAACCGGCACCCGGTATCGAGTCCACGAACCTTGGATAGAACAAAGAAAGGATGCAAATGTGATGTATGGGGGAACCAAAGGGACCACATGGAACATATGCTAGATTAAGGACGTGTGCATCCATGCTTCATGAGGGTCTTGTATTTTTTATATGCTTTAACTAAAAAATACTATAATGCCAATCATTTGGAGCAAGGTTTTACATCTTGATGGGATTGGGGGGCATTCTGGCCATCCCATCTTGTTCTTGTGAGAAAATGGAATGGGACTTTGAAACCCATCCATATTGGTGGAGAAAAAGAAAGAGGAAATAAAGAAAGAAAGATGAAGAAAGGAAAAAAGCGAAAGGAAAGACAGAGAAATGAAAGAAAGAAATGAAGGGATAAGGAAAATAAAGGAAAGAGAAAAAAGAAGAAAAGGAAAAAAAGATAGAATGGAAGGGATAAGAAAAAGAATAAAGGGAAAGGAAAGAAAAGAAGGTAGAATAAAAAGAAAGAAAAGAAGGAAAAAGAAAGAAAAATGGGAAAGAAGAAGGAAAGAGAGATGGAGGATATTTATCGAGATGCATAACTGAGACCACTGCTAGGATGGGATGGGATAGTGGGATATCCCGTTTCACGGAGAGAAAGCTCCATCCCAGAGGATTTAAAATCTTGATCCGGAGAAAATTTAAAAGCTCCATAAGAGTTTTGAAGACATGCAGTGATCTAGAAAATGTTAAAGACTAAGGAACATTTTCCTTCAAGTACTTTGTACCTCCATATAATCTAAATGTGTCATCCTAAAACTTGAGCAAAAGTGTTTAGGCTTCACTAGAAGGAAACTTCATAACTGATCATTAATTTTAAGGTTTACAGACTTTACACCAACCACTTCAAACTTGATGCAGCAAATGATAAATTCATCATAGATTTTTTACATACCAGCTCGAAGTGAAGGTTCAATGCTTTCAAGATTGACAGCCTGAAGTTGTCCAAACCTGTTGAAGAGGAAAGAGATGCATTGGGGCCACTAGAGTCTACATGAAGTGTGTTGAAGTATTAGCAAGGAATAATTTCCAGATACTATGATATAAAGAATGGTAAAGCTTAAAATTAGTTTGTCATGTAAATTAGTGCTTTAAATATGCCTATTAATATATGACTCATATAGTTCCGCAACATATGGCGATCATACAAATGATCAACGTGGAAATCTTCAAAACAAAACCATCAGCCAGTCTACATGAAAGCCTGTATATTAAGTGGACAAGAAGCAATTGGAATGCAAATATATGCAAGACATCCAAATTGACGCACAAAAGAAAGCCTGTACTTGCACATCTATGCATGCTACTTGCATGCATGCATGAACAAACAAAGGCATGGATTGAAGTATCATACAAGTCCAGTCCCTACTGACATGGTACCTAATATCACATCTGTTGTGCCAGGTGGACAAAAGACTTTCAAGCACAGCAAAGAACTAAGCCAGTAAGGATGACATTCATTGAGATAATAAGGTCCACCAGGTTACTTGTGTTGAAGATTATGAACACACAACAGGAGTTGATTTTAGCACATAATCAGAATAGCTCTTGAATTGTACACAACTTTTGTCAATACTTAACAAAGTAACATAATTTATCATTAACTGAAAAATGTTGAAGATTTTTGACGAGAAGGTTTCACAATAAGCATAAGATTTTTCCAATTATCACAAAATAATTAAAGAAACAATACACTAGAAGAGCTTCCGACCTAAAAGAAAAGGAAGATGAACTATAAAAGATAGATAAGCAACTATGACTGAAAAAAAGATCTACAGAAAGAGGATGGAAAGACCTCAGGTAGGATGGTAGATATGAAAAGAAACTTGAAGAGTTCCTAATAACACCAAAAGTAGCATTTAATAGGAATAATTTGCAAATGAGGATTTCTTAAATGGATCTTGATAGTTAGATAATGCTTGATTAAAAATGAATCTTTAGAAGAATGTAAAAATAATTAATGAACATCTACTCCAAATTGCATATTTGTGGTCAAAAGATTAACATACCAAAATCCAAAATCATTTTATATGTGTAAAAAAATGCATTTTTTTAAAAAAAGGAAAATTACGGTGATACCCCTTCAACTTTTTGCAATTTACACGTACACCTCAAAAGTTCTAATTTTTTCAATTAGACTCCAAAACTTAGGTTCATATTACAATGTGACCCAACCGTCCAACAGAGGTCTAATGCTTTTAACAGCAACTATTAAATTACTAATTTACCCTCTCGTTTTAAAATCATAAAAAAACTATCTGAAAACAAAGATATCCCTTCAAAAAATTATGATTTTCATATACACTCTAAAACTTTCAAAAAGTTACACTTGGTCCCTCCCCTGGCTGCAATATCTACAGCTACTTATGGGATGAAATACTTCATAGTAACCATCCTATCTTGCTTTTTGGTGCTCCATTTTAGTGCCAACAAACCTCCTATGACTATATTCAAGAGATTTGCAAGATATTTGTTTGGAAAAAAGATTTTTTTTAGGGTAAGGATAGATGAAAGAGTGGTCACATCCTTCGGATATGGAGTTCAGGAAATGGAGTTAAATGATATACATTCTTTGAAAATGGAGTTTGGGAAGAAGCATGGGTGGCGGCACCTCCACCATTGATGATTAGGACATCGGAATCCAAAAAATCCACAAGCTGCATTCAGCCATCAGACTCTCCATCGCCTTTGTAATAAAGACTTTATTTCTCTGTTTTCTTTTTTTTCTTTTCTGGTTTCATAGTTCCTTGCTTTGTACAAATCTTGATTCTATTATGATTTTATAAACAGATGGTTTTTGGCTTCTCCTTTGTTCAAAGAAAGAGAACCGAAGCTTCATTAGCCTAGGGGTTCCCCACTCTTCCTCTTCTATGTTTCCCATGGGGAACTTAGCTCCACTAGCAGGTATCAAGGGTTTTAGATCAAACTAAAGAACATAAGACATGAGGGTTTTAGATATCATCATGAAATGGAGAAAGTGAGGGTCCAAGGATCATCATCTGCAAATAATCATGCAGCATCATATAGCTTAACAAAACTCACAAAAACTCTTACCTATTCAACCTAAAAAAGGTAGAAATTTTCTTCTTGATCTTATCAGAACCAAAAGAGGAGCTAAGTCCATAGTTAGCTCCAGCCCAAAGGGCTGGCCCTAGAGCTTGTCATTAGAAGAAGCTCCACAACACAAAAGGACAAAGAACAAAAGATTAAAAAGGTTGAAAACTTTAACAATATTAAGGGAATGGATCTCAACTCTTCTTTTCTAATTAAGCCACATCAACTACAAAGCAGAACTCAAGGCAAAAGAAAATAAAAAAAAGAGATAGATCTCAACTCTTCATTTGGAAATCCTTCCCCATGGCTTCAGTAGAAGTATAAAGAGGGTGAGAGGGAAGAGAGAATCACCAATAACATAACAATAAAACCTCCTAACTTGCTGTCCCACTTTATCATCAAATAAATAAAAAAGAAGAGTAAGAAATAGAGAACAAGGAGGATCTATACTCAAGAAGAAGAAGAACCATCCAATGGAGCACCGGATCCCTCACCTCCCATGGGACAACTCCCAGCCAGTAGAAAGAAAAACGAATGGAGAGGAGTCACATGATGGCCACGTGATCTCCCTTCCCACCAAGAAAACTAACCCCTCTTCTAATAAAGGGTATTTATGGAATATTGTGTCTAAAGTTATATCACATGACAGTCACATGTTCATGGATTCGAAAGTAGATGGACGGTACGGGTACATTGCAACAGAAACCTAAGTTTTGGGGTTTAATTGAAAAAATTAGAACTTTTGGGGTGTAAATGCAAATTGCAAAAAGTTGAAGAGGTGTTGCTATAATTTACATTAAAAAAAAAAAAATTGATTCCAGTTGAAGCTTTAGAATGATGAATTAAGGAAGAAGAAACACAAATGGAAACCAACAAAGTTGACATAAATGACCATTAATATTATGATGCACTGCAAACATTATTTTCCCACTTTTGGAGAACCACTTGCAATAAATAAGCGAACCAAAATATGATTCAACAAGAAAAGAAACAGAAATGATTAATTGAATCACAAGAAAATGTACATTTTAGTGAAATTAAAAGTCAAACATAAACTTAATTAAATAATAACTTATTCGAATAATAACTCATTAACAAAGCAACTAACAAGGAAACAAACTTCCTAACAAGTCTTAAAATAAATACCAATCCCAAGGTTTTAGTTAGATAAGTTCAGGTTTGTGGAGTGGAGATTGCAGGTTCTAGGTTAAAGATGGATCTCAAATGGGTTTAGATAGGCTTAGAGGGAAGTGGAGAACTTTGGGTTATAACTAATACCTCAGCCCAAGCTATTGAGAAGCATCAAAGTTCCTTTCAGCTACGAGTAACTCCAACTTTCAGCTATTCTGGACCGGTTTTCAGCAGCAAATCAGCACCGTAATTGCTTCAGCTAAGAATTCTCTACTTGGCAAAACAGGGACAGCAAATAGGGAGGCCACTACAATTTTTAAAGAAGTCATGAAAGCCTGCATTTCAGCCATCAACTCCGAGTGGGGCATCCAGCGACATTTGTAGCAGTAATAAGAGAAAGGTATGGCCAATCTAGGCTCAGGTAGAAAAGAGGAGGGACCAATCCAGGCTCAGATTAAGAAGAGGATGTCATCCAAATAGGGCAGCAAAGAGATAGATCCAGAAGTTTCTTTTGTTTTCTCTTTTTTTTTTCCTTTTTTTTCTTTTTTTTGAAGTCAGCACCCTTCCTTTTATATCCAACGAAGTCAGTTTTCAACAGCTGACTTTTCTCCTTGAAATCTCAACAAACTTCTGGTTCAAACTCCAAGTTGTTGCTAAGATATCTCCACCAGTTTGTTGCTTAAATCTCACCCATTTGAATTTCAAAATTCAGGTAGAGAAGCTCTCTCTCGAATCCAAGTTTTGGTTCAGGTTTAGGAAAGGTTTAGCTTAGGTGCTTTTTAGGTTGGGTCTAGTTAACCTTAACTTATCCAATTAAAACATGGGACTAAAATTTATTAAGAGACTTACCATGAAAGCTAGTTGATGCCCGCACCATATTATATATAGACAACGATGGAATGATATAAACAAAGAAAAAACTACATAGATGAACTTCAAAAATTATTAATGCAAAACATGCACATCTTGACCATTGCTAATTAAATTATCAAAACTATTGTTAATGCAAAAATACCACTTCATTTATTGACAATGCTAACTTTAATGTCTATGTAATGAAATTTTTTTTAAAAAAAGGTGCCAATGCTGGCCCAGACCTAATGAAATAGGTGGAAAATTTAAGTTAAGCTGCTAGCCAACATAAACAGAAGCTCAAATCATTGAAAGGAATTAATAAACATTATTAACCAATCATCAGTATTAATGCTGCCTATCAATGGAGCAACTAGTTGTGAAGATAAATAGGTGAGAATTAACTAAGGTGTCACTTGTAAGAAACAAAACATCACACAACGCAACTATTGTGCATGACGGGCAAGGACCAGGTGAAGACCCACTTTACTTAAAAGAGTGAAATATTAATTACAAAGAGCAGAAATTTGTTGATACAAGGATGACATGGAGAATCAAGTTTATATTCTTATAAGAGACCAAACAGAAAGGAGGAAAAACTTAAGGAATTTGGTTATAAAAATCATAATAACTAATCTGTCTTCTGAGAAAAATCCTGATACCATACAAGATTTTGCATAGACAATTAGAATCTGAGAAGAAGCAGATAAACCCTTTCTGGTAATATATTGTTAACACTTTCTTCATTATTAACAAGGAAATAGATAACTTCAGTAATTTTACAATATTATCGTTGTATAATTGTATTATGAAAATAACACAAAGCTAGAAATGATATTTTAATTGGGCCAAGGCTTGATGGTCATGATTATCTATATGTTAAAGATGAGTAAGATAAAGAAGTTAATTTCAGATGCAACTGAATAAGGACTTCATTAAGAAGGTATTTTAAAGAGATTTAAAAGAGCAACCATAAGGTAGTTGTTCGATATGTCTTCATTTGGTTCGAAATTGAGAAGGGTAAGGATCTAAGTCTTGCTAAAATACCAATTAAGATTTAGAAATTATTACAGAAATTTGTTTAAGATGATTTGTGATATAGAAAATCATGAAAATGCCAAATAATCTTAAACCTACAAAAAAGATACATAATTGCATTGTTGTGGAATTATGATTAGATGAAGTTTTAGGAAAGAGTAACAGGACAAAAGACTAAGAAGAATAATGCCAATCCAGAGAGCCATATTGGATACACTAAAGGAACATCAATAATTAAAGTCATACTTTAACTTTTTCATGTGTTAATCTTAATCATACTATAGTTAATCATTAAGCTAAAAAAATATTTTAGTCATTAGGATTATCATACATAATAGCTTTCTATCTGCACATATCAAGCTCTTAAGGAATGCAAATTTTCTTATTTCAGAAAATATTTAATTATGCTTCATTATCAGAATATCTTTAACTTGGACAAGGTATAGGAACAGAAAAACAGTATCAAAGAGATGATCATAGTTCTCAATCTACGTAACACATGTAGAAATTAATAAAAGTTCAAGTTTTTATATTCTTTGTTGGAGAAGCACCATATATCTTTCTTTGGAGCAATTATACATAGCAGAAATGGTTGTCAAACTAATTTCCAAGAGCAACCACCGTAAGATCATGGAGAATATATTCCTATCTTCTTGCAGTCTTGTTATGAATGGCAAAGTATAGACATCATGTTCAAATGTCAGCATGTCATTTTGTATGTAAACACTATGTTATGGAACCAACATTTTCAATGTTGCTTTTAAATATTTTATAAATTATAATTAAATTTCTAGATGAGCTAAACTCTATGATTGAGAAAGCAATTGCAATTTACAGGAAATCTAAACTTGATTATACTAATAACCTTTGCTCCACATTACTAGTTTCTCCTATAATACCAATCTATAGCCATTTTATTCACATACTCTTGGTCTGAAACTTGATTCTGAAGATCTACCGATCTATACAAGCTGACTAAAGATATCTAAGTTCTCCAATGCCATTTGGAGTCATGAAATTTGCATCATCTGATGAGACAGCCTTTCTAAGCTCCATTGACAACATAGAATTTGCTAATTATAGCATCCAACCAATTCTGGAATAGTTCTTTTGTTCAATTTTTATGGTTCCACTTCCTACGTAAGTTTTAATACCAATGAGATTATAGTTTACAAATTTTTCCTATCCTTGCTTTTGCTCCCACTCTAAACTTATATGGTTCACTCTGTTGAAATTTTCTCTCCATAAATCTCTATATTTAGAGATTGTATAGTTGTGATATATTTTACTTTTCTAATTTAAAGATTGTATAGTTGTGATATATTTTAGTTTCCTGATTTAGGGGCTAAAATAATTTTTTCTATTTTTGAGCTAATTCGTCTCCTTATTTCTAGCTCCATTGTACTCTATATATTGATTGTACACATTGATTCCAAAAATATTAAAAAAAAAATTCTTCTCTTTTTTCAAGTTGGTATCAGAGCCAACCTCTTTGAATCTTGAAATATTTTTCATTTTTGAAAAATGAGCAAAAAAATTATTGAATCATCTAGAGCGAAATCAATTCCTGTTGTTGTTCAATCTGAATGTGTTTTTAATGCAGGAATCGTTCTTACTGAATCAAATTATGATGTTTGGTCGCAGTTGATGGAGATGCATATTGCCGAAAGGGAGAAACTCTCCTATATTCGTGGTAAGACGAAGCAACCTGCAGAATCAGAAGATGGATATGAAAAGTGGTATGCCGAAAATCAAAAAGTAAAGAGGTGGCTATTGATGTCCATGACACTAGAAATTATGAAGATGTACTTGCACTTATCTACCGCTTATGAAATTTGGAGTGCTTTGTCAAAAGCCTTCTATGATGGAAGTGATGAGTTACAAGTTTTTGCTTTGAACCAAAAGGCTTTCACCACCAAACAAAGTGGAAAGTCTCTCGAAATACTATGGAGAGTTGACTGAGATTTTTCGAGAATTGGACCATCGAGATAAAGTAGTCATGAAAGATCCTGATGATATAATAGCATACCAAAAGTCCATTGAACGACTAAGGGTACATATATTTCTCGTTCGATTAGATGGTGATTTTGAATAAGTTCGTGGAGAGATTCTACGCAAGGAACCAGTTCTAGGTTTGGAAGAATGTTATGCATTAATTCGACGAGAAGCAATATGTCGTGCAACATTGAAAGGGAGTCTGAAAATTTTGAAGCTGCTGCAATGGTGACTCGAAACCGACCAAAGACAACCAAAGGTGCCGAAAAATCTATCTATAAATGTATCCATTGTGATCAGCCTAGACATACTAAAGATCGTTGCTATGAACTTGTGGGATATCCAGAATGGTGGAATCATAGTCGAGCACCCCGAAAAAAGAATTCCAACTACTGCTATTGTTGAAATAAATACAAATGATGATGTTGCTATTCCAACTACTGCTCAACATTGGTAGCAACTACAAATAATTATGGTAAGGTTTTTAATGTTTCTACACCTATTTCTAATAGTGCATGGATAATTGATTCGGGTGCTATAGATCATACGATATTTGATTTTAGACAAGTCACACATCTTAAACCATCCTCACAAAAATTTATTTCTACTGCCAATGATAACGAGGACTCAATTATTAGGGAAGGATCTTTAACTCTCACTAATACTCTAAATCTGGATTCTATTTTGGTTGTCCCATCCTTAGATTATAATCTTTTATCTATTTCCCAAATAACCACAGCCTTATCTTGTGTTGTAATTTTTTAGCCTGACTTTTGTGTTTTCAAAGACTTCCAAACAAAGCAGACGATTGGTTGTGGTATTAAGCGAGGGAAATTGTATTACTTGGACTTGACATCAACGAGTTCTGACAAATTACATCAAATTTTGACAATGGATAGCGCTAAGTGGGAGAAGAATAAATCTGAAATCTGGCTATGGCATCAATGTTTGGGGCATGCATCCTTTGGTTATCTCAGAAAATTATTCCCTAGTCTATTTAAAAGGTTTGATTTTTCTAGTTTCCATTGTGATGTTTGTGAACTTGCAAAAAGTCATCGAACTTCATTTCCATTAGTTTTAAATAAAAGTCCTCTTCCTTTTATGGTTATTTATTCTGATGTATGGTGTCTATCCAAAATTCTAACTTTGGGTGGATCACATTGGTTCGTTACTTTTATTGAAGATTGTATTAGGATGACTTGGTTGTGCTTAATGAAATCCAAAAGTGAAGTAAACTTGTTATTTCAGAAGTTTCATAAAACGGATAAAACTCAGTATAATGCACAGATTCAGGTTCTTTGCAGTGACAATGGAGGAGAATATCAAAACTCTGAACTTCGGCAATATTTTAAAGCACAAGGAATTATTAATCAAGCAACTTATTCCAATACATCCCAACAAAATGGAGTGGCAGAGCGAAAAAATCAACATTTGCTGGAGGTTGTTCGTGCTTCATTAATCGAGGCCCATATGCCATTATCCTAATGGGGGAATGCACTTGCTTATGCAGCATATTCAATTAATCGGATCCCCTCACACTCCATTGACTTTCAAACACAATTCCAAGCTCTGATGCTGTGGTTGCCCCAACTATCCCAAATTTACTTCCTCATGTCTTTGGATGTGTAGTATTTGTACATCTTCATAAGCATCAGCGCAATAAGTTGGTCCCATGAGCTTTGTGATGTGTTTTTCTTGGATATGCTATGCATCAAAAGGATTACAGGTGTTATCATCCTCCAACACAACGTATGTTTATAACAATGGATGTGGTTTTCCATGAAGACTCAATGTATTTTTCTTCTAAGTTTGAACTTCAGGGGGAGTAGTAAAAGGAAATTCAGACTCTAGATTATGATCTTATAGAGTGTGATTATCATATGTATAAGAAAAGTGATGCTGAGAAAGGTGAGATGGATGAGAAAAGTGATGCTGAGAAAGGTGATGTCAGTGGCATAACTTTGGATTGTGATATTCATGAACACTTGGAAGCTGAAGAAGTGATTGAACTAGAGGATGTAAGTCCACCAATCGAAGAGTCCCTCACTAATATACCACACCAATCGCTTACTGAGGATGTTCCTGATCTAGAACATGAGCTACCCAGAAAACAGCTACCAGAGCGTCTCACCAGAGGTATTCCTAAACCTACATATGAACTTGAACTTTCTAATAAAGTTAGATATCCCATGAGTTATTATGTGTCTAACCACAATTTGTCAGAATCAAATCAATCATTTATATCTACTGTAGCTATTCCTAACAGTGTGCAGGAAGCCTTAGCTGATCTAAGGTGGAAAGTTGCTATGAATGAGGAAATGAACTCCTTGCAAAAGAATAAAACTTGGGACCTGATTGATTGCCCATCAGAAAAGAAGCCAGTGGGATGTCGATGGGTTTACATTGTAAAGTATAAAGCAGATGGCACAATTGAACGATTTAAAACAAGACTTGTGGCAAAAGGGTATACCCAAACCTATGAGATTGATTACATAGAGACATTTGCACCTATAGCTAAAATCAATATTGTTCGAGTATTGTTGTCTTTAGTTGTAAACTTGGATTAGCCATTACAACAAATTGATGTAAAGAATGCCTTTCTACATGAAGAATTATCTGAAGAAGTTTATATGGAGCTTCCACCTGCATGTATGGTACCAGAAAAGCATAGTTAAAAGGTGTGTAGATCGAAGAAATCATTGTATGGGCTGAAACAGTCTCCAAGAGTATGGTTTGAAAGATTCACAAAGTCTATGATAGCATTTGAATACCATCAAAGCAATTTAGACCATACTTTATTTCTAAAGAAACAGCAGGGCAAGATCACTGCTCTCATTGTATATGTGGATGACATGGTGGTTACAGGGAATGATCCAAAGAAAGGAAGGCACTACAGGCTACAGGAGTACTTGTCTAGAGAATTTGAAATGAAAGATTTTGGTTCTTTGAAATATTTTCTTGGGATCGAAGCATGTAGATCCAAGAAAGAAATTTTTTTGTCTCAAAGAAAGTATGCATTAAACTTATTACAAGAGGTCGGTATGTCAGCATGCTAACCAGCTAATACACCAGTGGAGGAAGGCTAAAAGTTGTGTTGAATTAGACCAAGTACCAATTGATAAAGGAAAATATCAAAGACTTGTAGAGAGGCTGACGTACTTAGCGCAAACAAGACCAGATCTTGCCTATGTATTAAGAGTTGTCAGCCAATTTATGCATAATCCTGGAGAACAACATATGAATGATGTTATGCGCATTTTGAGGTATTTGAAGTCTGCTCCTGGAAAGGGAATACTGTTCACTAAAAATATAGACTATCAAGGCATAGATGTGTATACAGATGCTGATTGGACTGGAGCAATAGATGATAGGTGATCAACTTCTAGTTACTTCACATTTGTAGGTGGTAACCTTGTTACATGGAGAAGTAAAAAAATAAAATGTTGTTGCTCGCTCAAGTGCAGAAGCTGAATTCAAAGGTATAGCACTTGGACTTTGCAAAGCCTTATGGCTAAGACTTCTTTTACAAGATTTGGGTTACCCATCTAGGCAACCAATTCGACTATATTGTGACAATAAAGCTGCATGTGATATTGCTCATAATCCGGTTCAACATGATTGAACAAAGCATGTTGAGGTAGACGGATTTTTCATTAAGGAGAAGTTAGATGGAAAAATTGTGGAGTTGCCTAAGATTCGATCTGAGGATCAATTGGCTGATATCTTTACTAAAGCAGTCTCAAATCAAGTATTCTCAAAATGTCTTGGCAAATTGGGCATGTATGATATCTATGCACCAACTTGAGAGGGAGTGTTGAGGTTTTCTCTCCATAAATCTCTATATTTAGAGATTGTATGGTTGTGATATATTTTACTTTTCTAATTTAGAGATTATATAGTTGTGATATATTTTAGTTTCCTGATTTAGGGGCTAAAATATTTTTTCCTATTTTTGAGCTAATTTGTCTCCTTATTTATAGCTCCATTGTACTCTATATATTGATTGTACACGTTGATTCCAAAAATATATAAAAAAATTCCTTCTCTCTTTTCAAGTCACTCTTCAACCTACCATCCACAAAAATCATTTTTAATTAGTCATAAGCTTTCTCAGCAGTAATCCCACAGCTTAAAAAGTGGATAGGTAATACAATGAAAAATTGATGATCAACAACCTGATTAATATGCAATAAAAACTACTACACCCATCTTGCTGATCTTCATCAATTTCTCTACCTGGGAACTGTAATCATGTCATTGGCTCTTCCCAACCTTGAAGAAACCAAGGTAATAGATACTATTTAATGTTGCAAAAGATAAGCTCCACTATGCAAGTAAAAAAATCTAAAATAACAATAGTTTCTAACATGGTACCTTATTGAATTTCGTGAAAAGACACCCATGTATATGGAATGCATATATAAACTTATTTTGGACATCTTCATCATAAATGGGCATCAACATAGTGTAGGTGGGAAATTTCCTTCAGAGATTTGCAATCCCAGTATCAGACACTATACTAGTATTATGTTGGTACAATAGCTGTGCACAAATAGTTGGTTCAACATATTGACACTTGGTACACCTACCATACTAAGTATCAATACGGCATGGTACGCCTAGTATAGGATAGTGCAATACACACTGATCCTATCAACCTTGATTCACTCTTACGAATGGAGCATGATATATATGGGATATTCACATGATTAAGAAGATTTCGAGGAAAACTAAATTAGTTTCAGCAAGCTTAACTTTGGATAAATTAAGGGTGCAAGTTTTTTAAAAGTCATAATACAAATTTAAGACGTGTGATGCACAATATACATTTTGATCAAGGAATGGGACCACGGAGGATTGTGGATAAGTAGGAATTATCAAAACCTAGTTGGGAAACATAGGCGGTAGAGAGGTGGGGAATTGTGGAAGACCTTTGTGAGATAGGTTAAAGGGGAGGCTAGCGTGTTGGGGCCATCAAGTTGGACTAGGAATCTTTACCTTAGGCAGCTTCATGGTTGATTTTCTTCCTTTTTCCACGAATTTAATGTTCATGCTCCAAGTCATGTTCCGATGGTTGTAATGAAACAAAATTAGAGCGATGCCCCAACCTGCCTGATGGCAAATAGTTAATCTCCTAATCCCAATCCTATCTCCAAATAATAATCCTTTCTAAAATCATCCATCAACATACATTTCCTATCCTGGATCCTCAAGCACACAATCCAAAAGATGTATAAATATTAATCCTCTTCTTTCATAAAATCTCTCTTTCATAGCCCCTTGGAAGGGATTCTTAGATTTCTCAACCCCAACACTCATCAGGTTCTGCACTTTGCCTCGCCTCTCTATCTTGCAACAACCTTCCGAAGTTTCCCCGTCCTCTTCCACTTATGTTTCCACACTAGATTCCAATACAATTTTCATCTCCTTCCCATTCCCCCTTCTTTCCATTGTTTAAATATCAAAACCTAGTTGGGAAACATAGGCGGTAGAGAGGTGGCGAATTGTGGAAGACCTTTGTGAGATAGGTTAAAGGGGAGGCTAGCGTGTTGGGGCCATCAAGTTGGACTAGGAATCTTTACCTTAGGCAGCTTCATGGTTGATTTTCTTCCTTTTTCCACGAATTTAATGTTCATGCTCCAAGTCATATTCCGATGGTTGCAATGAAACAGGATTAGAGCGATGCCCCAACCTGCCTGATGGCAAATAGTTAATCTCCTAATCCCAATCGTATCTCTAAATAATAATCCTTTCTAAGTATCATCCATCAACATACATTTCCTATCCTGGATCCTCAAGCACACAATCCAAAAGATGTATAAATATTAATCCTCTTCTTTCATAAAATCTCTCTTTCATAGCCCCTTGGAAGGGATTCTTAGATTTCTCAACCCCAACACTCATCAGGTTCTGCACTTTGCCTCGCCTCTCTATCTTGCAACAACCTTCCGAAGTTTCCCCGTCCTCTTCCACTTATGTTTCCACACTAGATTCCAATACAATTTTCATCTCCTTCCCATTCCCCCTTCTTTCCATTGTTTAAATATAGAAAGAAGTTTCAGTTCTAAGCGAATGGTGGAAAACCATGATCTACTTAAGGAAATCATTGTCCACTGACCCAGTACCAGGTGCTGTACCTCATGTAGCGACTTAAATTGTTTATGTCAACCCTAATAACCTCATGTTCCCTTCCATATAGAATTCTTTCCTTGGCACCATCCATTTATGCATTAACCACCTTCTAGATATCTTCCTGTGCAATAGTTATCATAAGTAATTGCACTATGAGTATTTGATTCATGTTTGTTATGGTGGTTTTGCTAAGTTAAGATGGCACATAGATATATTTAGCATGCCAAAATCAATAGAGCATTATTTTAAGTTTTAACAAATCGTTGACTAATGATGAATCGTAGTGTGAATAGTTTGCTTTTTCTAAAAAAAATCAACCAAAGTTAAGCATTTACATAATGAATCCATGGCCCATTTCTTAATTAAACATTATTTCATGATACCTGATTTCATATCTAGCATATGTGCAATGCATATGCACTTTTCTAATGTTAGATGTAGCACCTTTATGAGGAGTCATCTTTTCCCAAAGATGTAGCTTATAATAAAGAAGTTATAAAATTCAAACATGAAGATCTTTCAAGAATGAATTAATCTGAAAGTTATTTTTTACTTTCATGTCATCGATCATCTAGCCTAAAGACTTAACGGCCCACCATGTTGACCCTACCAAAATTAGCACAAAAGGATTGTCTAAAACTGCTATAATCCTAAAAACTAAAATTGCGTATAATATACATCAAATTATACAGAAACTTTTCTTTTAAAATAGTTTTGATTTAGAGGCTTTAGCAATATAGCCCCAACATTTTATTGAAATTACATATAACACCTCATCTTATTGGCAATTATAAACCAATCTAGAAAATATTCAAGATATATTCCAAGAAACACCTTGGGTTAAGTTTCCATCAATGCATCAGGGTGATTGTTCTACATATTAGGGAGTCATGGTATGTTCTAGTATGAAGTACCCCCCCCCCCCCTCCTTTTTTCTCCATCATCTTCGCCCTCAAGTGCAGCCTCGAAAATTATAAAGGAAAAGCCCACTAGGATTGATTGTGTAAAGAAAATAATACAATACAAGAATCAAGTGGTATGTACCTGTAGCAAATTGACCCACAAGCAATACAACAAAAGAGATGCTTGTAAAGCATTAGTAGTAAAATTGAAAAATATCACTGATGTTATATAGAAAACTAAAGGACTTGGTAGAATCAAGCCTTTTGGACTCATAAACTTAATCCCATGCTCCAATAAGCCCTGCTCTTTTTTCTGGGATGCAAACGCATAAAGAAACAAATTGTTTCCAACAAGCTTTCTGCACCCCTTAAGCTCTTTTCCACTTCTTCCTGCACACCTATATACCAGACCATGCCACTTTTTAACACTTAGTTACACCCCCAAACCAAACTTAGATGGCAGAACTTCCAAAGATGACATCGTGATATCAAGCAACATACAAGAATCCAAGGCCACAGTTTGAGCATGCTACAGCGAAGCCTAGGAATGGTGACAAGGGTAGATGAATTCATGGGTTAGAGTAGCATCAACATGCCATAAAAGACCCCCCAACAATGTAAATGGTTTTGATTAAAATTCTAGACATCTCTGCAATGAATAGAACTACATTGATACATTATGTTGTTGCTGAAAATTATATGCTTCGGGGGCGGAGCAGTCAGCTTCTCGCAGGGTGCTGAAGTGACCTGCAAAATAAATCCAAGCCAGAGAATTTGACTCCAGTGAGGATCCTCCGACGCTCAAGTCAGCAAAGAACAGTCAAGCAACAATGGGTTCTCTGAAAAGGATTTCTTTGCTTACCTAGATCCTCAGAATTTATGGTATTTGTAGGGAAGCTTCAGGTGGCCGTTTTGCTGTTCCGCGAATCTTGGGCCGCTGATGCCGTCGTGACGAGATCAGGAGCATCTTTTCCAAATGGAAGTGCGTTATTAGCAGGATTGGGATGCCTTATCTGCTTTCGATAATTGAGGCCGAGTGGGAAATAGCTTGTTCGTGGCTGGATCACAGCTATATTACTATTAACCTGCGAGATAAGCCGGTGAGAATGTAGGTGAATTACCTATCCGAGGCGATCTATAAGTTACAGATGCTATCTAAGCTATTTTCGGATAAAACGATTCGGATCTCTTTCCGAGGATCGACTATCAGTTCGGAGGGCATCATGATAACTTCCTTATCCTCAAAACGTTAACGAATGCCAACCGAGCCGAGGTGTTTCGGATATCGATCGGACGATCTGAGGCATTCACGTTACTACCGTAACACTACCCCCTAGTGTTGAGTCTGCGGATCAGGCGAAAGGACTATTTCCAAGTGACACTTCAGATCGGACGATTTATGCCTTTATTTCTAGCAGTGCCTTGACTTTTAATTGCTAATGACGTCATCCCTTGGTGCAAAATTAGTTATGATCGTAGGGATCATCCGTCCGTTGATTATTTGGAGGAGATAATTTGAAAGAGGCATTCGTTTGTCTTCATCTTCCTTTTTTTAAGTGCGTCCAGAAGGTGCGCGAGAGAAAGAAAGGCGATTGTGAGAACAGAGTTTCTTATCTTTCATATTCCTCCCTCTAGAGTTGTCTCCGCGAGTTTCTAGAGCCAGATGGATCCTTTGATGGCAAAGATATTGAAAAAGCTATCGGCTCGAAGGTTGTGAACTAGGGTTTTGTCCGCTCAGTCTCAGGCTTCTGGAAGCTCCTCCATTGAGGCTTCGGATGCTACTCCCTCAACAATTTCTCTTCCTATCTTGATTGATACACGGGGAGATAATCCTTTGTCAGTGAGTGATTCTCGGAATCCGATAAAGGATGCTGGGGTCGAGCCAGTGGATTTGACGAGGGAGGTCATAGCTGCAGCGACATATTCAATGATGGAACCTGCTGCAGAAATTGTCCCTGCAATTTCTCCGATGCACGCCGTCAAAGAGATGGAAGAGAATCTCCCTAGAGGGACGACAAAATCTATGGAGGTGGCTGGTTCCCTTGTTCGGTTGAAGGGATTGAAGTCGTCGAGCCACAGAGGCCAGAAGTTTCTTATGGAGATGGTGCCACTAGCCCCTCTTTCTTCTTCAGCTGTGGACAGTCATAGAATTGCCGCTGAGTTTTTGGGGAGCCATCTCGCTCCTGCGGATAGACGAGCCTTGGATGGAGAGGGCGCTCAACACCAGATGGTGGGTGCTTTTAGATCCTTGGCTTTAATTAGCCACTACTTGGCAAATTTTGCTGAAGCTGCCTTTGGGTATTCGCTTCTAAAATTTGTTGAGATGAAAGAAGAGCTCGACAAATTCAAATATTATTTAGAATAGAAAAAGGCTGCCAATGCCAATCTGGTTAAGCAAATTGGCTGTTCTAAAAAGGCTCTTTTCGAGGCTCAAGAGGTGATCGATCGGCAAGACAATGAATTAAGTAGGGCTCACCGGAGGATTGAGATCCTTGAGAGGCAAAGGTCTGAAGCCGATCGAGACTGTCGTCGGGCTCATGATGTTATTAAACGCCTGAAAAAGACGCTTGCGGAGAGGAGAGGGTTTTCATCAAAAGCTCATTTTCCTCAAGAGGCTGACATTCGGTCGAGTAAAAGGCCTAGATCTTTCAGTGGAGATCATCATGAGGAAGAAGCATTTCGGAGGCCCGAAGTTTCCTTATCCAGAAGAGGACCTATAACTCAAGAACCTTCAGCTAAACTTTAGGCGGTGAGAGAGAGACTTAAACGGTTGGAGAAAGCTGAGACTGATTTCATCGCCAAGACTTATAAACTGAGATTCTACGCAGGCTTTAGTAGATGCAAGGAGATGGTTCTACCTCGTCTTCTTGAGGGTGACACTGAGTTCCTGCTTACAGACCGATCGAATGTAAACCTAAGGTCTGTGATACGTGTTTGTCTTGGCGAGTTTATGAGTGTATTCGATATCATCATAGGGACGAATAAGGTGGACTTGGGCGTGCAGGTGGATGGAACGGGGATTGAAGAAGGTCCTTTCGAGACGGGCCTTTAAGGGATCTTGGATTTACATTTATTTATCTTTTCTCCTTTTATTTTGTAAGCCATGTTTGGTATTTAAAATCTATAAAAGGAATTCCTCTCCTGCCGAAGCGATTTGCTTCTCCTTTTTGCATAATGTTCCGAGCCATTTGGCCTGTTTTCCAACCCGAGTTGTATTTTTGTTGTTTTCGGTACGTCCATTGGACAATTCGAAGGAATCTAAAAGGAATGAAATTGAAACCGCCATTCGCGTGCTGACTACTGCAGCACGTTCTCACACGTCTCTTTAGGAGTGGAGTAGAGCGTGATTTTGACTATCCACATTGATTTGTCGTATCAGTAGGAGGTTGCATTTAATCTGCGGTAGCCACATGTTTAGATCGTTTCGATCTCCATCTTCTGCATTCAATGCTCTGAGAGGATGAATTATTCGAATTCCTATCAATTCGATTTGTACATAAGGCTTAGATGAGACAAAAGCTAGGTTTTGTTATTTTCTCCTTGTCGCAAATCTTTCGCCCATCCGTCTTTTTTCTTCTTTAGTTTTTGCTCATCTTCTCCTCTCGACAGAAGATGGCTCGCTCCGGGGATCTCGGGTTTGCTTTATTAGCTTTTCGATCAGAGATTTGATAGTAATCCACAGCCAGTTTAATATTCCTCCAGAGTTCAAACTTGAAGTCCCGAAGCCAGAAGAACGTGTTTGCAATCCTCCTCCTGGTCGGATAGGTGTATATGAGGAATGTTTCCAGGCCGGGCTGAGACTCCCTCTTTACCCCTTCTTTATCGTTCTTTTTCGTTACTTGCAGATGTCGCATGGTGCTGAATTCATGGCGGCATATTTGCGGCTTCACTGCGGCATGCCTTTTAGCCGGGGTAGAGCCGACCGTTATTCTCTTCCATTATCATTTCATGGTTAAGAGGCATCCTGTCGCTCGTGGCTGGTGGTACGTGACCCCCAGGATTAGAAAAGGCGTTCCTCCGCTAATTCGAGGTGCTCCTTCCGCTGTTCACAACTGGAAAACACGATTTCTGTTTGTCTCCCACACTTCGGGTGAAGACTGGAGTTTTGTTGATTAGGGAGAGCCTCAAGAAAATTTGTTGAAAGATCCACCGCTTGGCCTATGCTTGAAGCAGGACCTGGATACCTTGCGTGGTTTCAAGATTTCGGAGTTGAAGGAACTTTTATCTGAGCAAATCTTATTCAACACAGGGATTAGCCAAGTTAACCCTTTGGGTACGTACTCGCCCTTTGTAATAATATTTATTTAGACTTCAAAATCTAATGCTGATCGATTAATGCTTCGGATCGCAAAGCAGGGTCTAAGTTCACTCAAGGCGCTGGGTCCGAAGGTTCTTCAGAAGAGAAAGGCTGATGCTACTAGAGGCAGGTCTATTCATCCTCGGGTCGAACTCCTTCCCGTGCTGCCAGCCATCGAAATTGAAGGATCCGATCCTCACAACATTGAGGATCTTCAGATCGTGCGGGTCCCATGCAGCTTGGACCCCTCGGATCTTGAGGGGAGTCGCGAGACCTCTATTGAATGTTTATTCAGCTAGGCGATTTTGAGTTTGCCGGCTTCTAACGTCTCCGACCTTTTTCCATAGGAGCCGACTAATGGAGAAGAAACTGCCGGGACCACAGCAAATGGAGCGCCATTTATTGAGGGCGCTGAGGTTTCCGAAACTGTGCTGGGTGGCACTCCCAAGACCATGCTGGGCAAAGAGAGTGTTGCCGAAACTTCTGGAACTACGTCCATCAGAGTAGAGGTTCAAGCTTTTGCTCTAGATGATTATAGTCTGGCATGTGAAGCCTTTACCAATTTTCTTTACCTTGCCGACGCATCCAAGCTATTGGTTGAGCCCTTGAAGATGAGGCGAAAGGCTTTAGACTGTTTTATTCGGGTAAGCCAGGACTATAATCATCCAATTTCATTTTTATCTCTTTATTTTGGGGCTTGTTTGTCATGCATTTTGTGGAACACTTCGACAGCTCGCCCATTATTTGAATGAGTTCATGGAAAATATCGCTGATCTTTCATCCAAGGCAGCGAGTTTTGAAGTGGAAGTAGCAATACTCAAGAAGGCTAAGGACCAATTGTCAAAAGCAGTCGGAGAGGGTTCTAATAGAGCCAAAGCTACTGAGAAGTTTTAGGATGTCGAGGCAGCATTAATGAAATCTATAGAAGAGAATGCTCGGCTACTCGACATTAATAAGATCTTAGAGACCGAAATCGAGGAGCTCAAGGCTCGAGTTGTTAAAGCCAAGGCATCTGAAGCAGAGGCCTTACTCATGGCGAAAGTAGCAGAGGAAAAAGTCTCGAAGGTTGTTGATGACTTCCGAGCGTCGGAAGAATTCAGGAAGGAGAAAGCTTCATTTGCATTGGATGTTTACGACGAAGGAAAATGCGTTGTCCGTGAAGAAGTGGCTTCCAAGTATCCAGGATTAGATTTGGGCTTTTTGGACGAGGTCCCGGGAGCTTTTGCTTTCGACTCGAAAGATGCTCCCTAAGGCTTTTGTATATTTCGGCATGTTTGAGATTATTGCACAAAAAAACGTTCCATAAATAATAGTTTTCTTTTGTTTCCTATTGTTTTCTCCTTCTGACCTTATCTTTTGTTCTACTCCGATCTGAGGAGTCATTACTTTGACTCGATAGGCCATATATTTTTCGATTTTTGTTCGAGAACCCACGAACCGATCTTTTCGCTTTTCGTGCGCGTATTTGACGGGATGTACATGTTTTTCTGCGTGGCATTGAATATGCATGGTTCCAGAAGCATCGTAACCGTAAGTCTCATGCAAAATCTGGGGCGCAGCTACAGGGTGGTAGAAACATCCAATCTGTGATTTACACGTGGCACGATTCGATGCTTTGTAATTATGGCGGATTTGTCTATTTATAGCAACCTTTTGCTCGTCAATTCCTCATCTACGGTATTGAAAACCATTTTATGAAATGCCTACAAGGTTGTTTAATCCCCCAGAATGGGGTGAAGCTCTTTTTCTTTGTCGTGGTAATTGTCATCCGACCGAAGGGGTTGGCACACACTGGCTGACTTCGATCGATTCAAGGATGCCGGCGATGGATGTTTCATCATCAACAAGGTTTCAGGAATCGATATCAGTTCCCATACCGATTCTTGGTCGGTATGGTACGGTATTGTGTCATACCAACCGGTACGCCACAGCATACCGATTTTCTCTTTCTTTTCGACTCAATTTTTATTCTATTTTTTAATAATTTTTAAATTAATTTAGGGTTATATAATAATTCTAAATTCTAACATCCCTAAAAAATAAAATAAAAAAAATCTAAAATAATGCATTAAATATATTTAATGTACAAGTCTCTAAGATATAAAAAAATAATTTACTAATCTTAAGATCTCTATTGATCTAAAATCTTGTCAAGTATCTGTGATGCTCGTGGATATCCAGATCATTCGCATGCTCTGGAGGAACATCAATCCATCCTTCTATCCAACTAGCACTATATAAGATAATCTCTCTGGATTGTAAAAGATCTCAGATCTCTCGCTCAAACTCTGACTCTGAAAGATGTCCTTGGCATGATTTTTTTTATTTTTTATTTTTATCCTTTTTTGGATACAAACTCTAAAAAATAAAATATTTACTAACAGAATACTAGATTACCTTACTTTCGATCGAAAACCATCATCTCTCCGAGGTTGTGACAACTTTTTCGAATTTTTCTTCTTTTTTTTTGGGGCTTCGTTCGCACTCTTGACATCCTGAGAGTCCGAGATCATGCCCTCGAACTCTCAGGCTCTGAGAGTCTTATCTCTAAGGCAAAGAGAAAGGACCATTATTGGCTAGCCCACGCCAACCCATAAATAGTAAAACCCACCCCCTGTCCCCCTATCAGTACGGCTCGATTCAGAGACGAACCGAGCCGAACCACCCGATACCGTCCGATTTTAGGCGGTTTGATGCCGAACCATACCGAACCGAACGGCTCAGTGCGGTTTGGGATATTTTTCGAAAAAAGCGTCAAACTTCGGCTCGATTCGGGGTGTACCGGGCGATTTGGCCTGGTACGACATTCCATGGTCGTCAGGCTACTTCTATTCTTGGTCCTGAGTCTTTGTCATCTTGCTCTTCCTGTAGGGGATGGTCTCTTGCTCGGCCCTAAGAGCTTTGTCACTATTTTCTCATCCTAAGAGGGCAGAATTTCGTAACTTTCTTAAAGGGGCCTAAGATTGTGCCACCCTTGCAAGAAAGCAAGAAGTTAAGCTGCCACCAAGGGTATTGATGAAGATTGCATCTTATGCTTCGAAGGCTCTCTCAGTTGTGGTATTATCCAAGACCATAGTTCTGAGGCTTCAAAGGACGCTTTGATGCCATCCTAAGACGTTTCTCCAGTTATCTATCATGCATTTGCATTTGATAGAGGGGTTCTTTATTCCGAGGTTGTATGCTGCTTCAACCTCGACAGGATCTTCTTCATCACTTCCGACTTGCGGCTCTCTCAATGGTGCTCGAGGTTGTGCCACCTTCACAGAGATTGGAACCGATGGAAGATCCTCTGATTCCAGGTTGGAAAGAATTGAATTCTAAACGGACCTGATTTTCAACCTTGGTGGGACCTCTATCACCTCCAACTTGCCATTTCCCTCAATCTGGGTACCTCTTATAGACTTGCAAAGCCTTGGTGCCACAGAGGAACAGGCTTCATATGAAAGTGACTTCAACTCCATCGAGCTTTCTGATCGTGTTTTTTTATTTTCAATGAAGCAAAGACGATAGATAGGGTCCTGATTTCGTAGGTCCTATTGTAACTTTGTCGTAGAATTTTTACCATTATTTCTTGTAAAAGCAATAGCAATATTGTTCTTGTAAGAATTCTTTTTTAATGAAGAATTATCTTCTTTTTCTTTGTAATAAATTTGAATTTTTTGGAATTGTTCTGAGTTGATGTCGTATCTCTTAAGGTTTCGTTGACTAGAGAAACACAGTTCCGATCTGAGGAACACACTATGATTTATCCCGATCAAAGGGATCTTGGATTGAAGTAGTTCTGATCTGAGGAACGCACTATGATTATCCCAATCAAAGGGATCTTAGATTGAAATGGTTCCAAACTATGAAACGCATTGTGATTTATCCCGATCAAAGGGATCTTGAATTGAAATAGTTCCGATCTGAGAAATGCTGAGGAATGCACTGTGATTTATTCCGATCAAAGGGATCTTGAATTGAAGTGGTTCCGATCTGAGGAACGCATTGTGATTTATCCCGATCAAAGGGATCTTGAATTGAAATGGTTTCGATTTGAGGAAATATTGTGATTTATTCCGATCAAAGAAAACTTGGATTGAAGTGGTTCCGATTTGAGGAACGCACTGTGATTTATCCCGATCAAAGGGATCTTGAATTGAAGTAGTTCCGATCTGAGGAACACATTATAATTTATCCCAATCAAAGAGATCTTGAATTAACTTCCTTCGAGTCTTCTTATCACACAAGCATCTAGTGAGAAAATGAGAAAATAAATTTATAAATTCTTTTATTCATCTGATCTATTGATAGTACATACGAAGATTAGCCGAGTTTCATGGCCTAGGAAGTGGGGTTCCATTGAGTTGCTTCAATCGATAAGTTCCTGGTCATATCACCTCATCAACCTGATAGGAGCCCTCCCAATTGGATGAAAGTTTTTCTTGTTCGGTGGGCCATCCTAATTGGATGATAGGATTCGGCTTCTACCCACTTTGTAAAATAGTCAATTGCTATTAGTAGGAACTTGCACTGACCTGAGACTCAAGGGAATGGGCTTAGGATGTCCATCCCCACTGGGCAAATGGCTATGGGGCTTCAATAAGGGTTAGAAGCGCTGCAGGCCGACGTTGAATCCGGTCATTACGTTGGCATTGCTCGCATCTTCTGACGAAGTTTTATGCATTTTGTTGCATGGTTGGTCAATAATATCCTTACTGTAGGATCTTATAAGATAATGATCGAACCCTCAAGTGATTTTCATAGATTCCTTCATGAACCTCTCGCAAGGCATAATTAGCTTTAGATGGGCACAGGCATCTTAGGAGCAGCAGAGAGAAAGACTGCTTGTACAAGTCGTTGTCGAGCAGTACGTATCTAGCAGTCTGATTTCTGATTTTTCGAGCTTCTTTGCAATTAGCGGGCAGCTTTACTGACCTTAAGTATTTTAAGATAGGATCCATCCAGCTAGGTTCTTCATTGATTTGTTGAATATTGGCGAACTCCTCTAAGCTTGAAGCTCTCAGGATCTCAAAGTAGGTCTCTTTGCTCAAGTCGATGGGCAGCAGGAATGCTAGTTTTGATAGAGCATTAGCTCTGACATTTTGCTCCCTGGGAATCTGTTGGATAATAAAATATCTGAAGGATAGGATTAAATCTTTTACCTTTTGGATGTACTTCTTCATATTTTCTTCTCGGGCTTCGTATTCTTCTTTGATTTGCCCCACCACTAGTTGAGAATTAATGAACACCTCCAGGCATTGAGCTATTATTTCTTGAGCAATCTTTAATCCAGCAATTAAGGCTTCGTACTCCGCTTCGTTATTGGTGGTTGAAAATTCGAAGCACAAAGCGTACACCACCACATCTCCTTCCGGACTAGATAGAATAAGTCCGGCTCCTGACCTTGACGAGTTTGATAAGCCATCAACGTGTAGGGTCCATGTTTCTTCAGGATCCGATCCAGAGTTTTTGTTGCCTTCTGAGCTTGTAGGATCTTCCAATTTGTCTTTTAAATTTCTTTCCGGAGCTTCTGCATCTGGGACAGTACATTCGAGAACCAAATTTGTGAGGATTTGAGCTTTGATAGAAGATCTCAATCGATAGCATATATCCAACTCTGAGAGCTCCAACGCTCACTTCGCGATCCAACTCGAAGTGTCTGGGCAATGCAAGATTGCCCTCAAGGGCTGATCTGTAAGCAACACCATGGTATAGGCCTAGAAATAGGGCTGAAGCTTTCTTGCAATAATGACCAGTGTAAAGATTAATTTCTCCATCTTGGCATATCTGGTTTCTACATCATAGAGGATCTTGCTGATATAATATATGAGCTTTTGAAGCCGTCCTTCTTCTCAAATAAGGACTGCACTGATTGCCACTAGTGATATGGCCAGATAGAGGAGTTCCTTGCTCGGCTGCGGCTTAGTGAGCAAAGGTGGAGAACCGAGGTATTTCTTCAGTTCTTCAAAAGCTCTTTGGCACTCCAGGGTCCATTGAAAATTCACTAGCTGCTAGAGGGTCTAAAAAAATGGGAGACACCTCTCGACCGACCTGAAAATAAAACGATTAAGAGAGACAATTTTACCAGTCAAACGCTATATCTCTTTAACTATTTTCAGTGGCGATATTTCCAAAATTGCCTTGATCTTCTCAGGATTCATTTTGATGCCTCTACGAGAGATCATAAAGTCAAAAAAAATTTCGGTGGTTACTCCGAAGGCACACTTCGTAGAATTTAACTTCATTTGATATCGGCGAAGCGTGTCAAAGATTTCTCGAAGGTCTTTAACATGATCAGGCATCGTTTGGCTTTTGACCAGCATATCATCAACGTACGCCTCCATATTCCTGCCAATTTGATCTTTAAAGATTTTATTGACCAACCTTTGGTATGTGGCTCCTATCCCGAAGGGCATCACCTGTAGCAAAAAAGCCCCTGGTCAGTTATAAAGGTTGTTTTCGCCTCATCTTTAGGAGCTATTCGGATTTGATTGTAACTAAAAAAGGCATCCATGAAGCTGAAAAGCTCATGCTCCGAAGTAGCATCGACCAATTGGTCGATCTGAGGCAGTGGATAACTATCTTTTGGACAGGCTTCGTTCAAGTCGGTGAAGTCGATACACATGCGCCACTTTTCGTTCGCCTTCTTTACTAGAATGACGTTCGCCAACCATTCTGGGTACATCGCTTCCCTGATAAAGCCGGCTTTAATAAATTTGTCCAGCTCCTCGACGATGGCTTTCTGACACTCCGAGATAAAGCTTCGTTTTTTTTGCTTGATTGAATGGCAAGTAGGGTCCACCCTCAAATGGTGGGCCATCACCTTTGGATCGATTTCAAGCATATCAGCAACCAACCAGGCGAAAAGGTCTGCGTTGGGCTGCAAAAGAGTGATCAATTGATTTTTTGTTACCTGGTCGAGGCAAGAATGCTCAAGTCAGCAGAGAACAGTCAAGCAATAATGGATTTTCTAAGAGGGATTTCTTTGCTTGCTTGGGTCCTCGGGATTTATGGTATTTGTAGGGAAGCTTCAGGTGGTCGTTTCGCTGTTCCACGAATCTTGGACCGCTGATGCCGTCGTGATGAGATCAGGGGCATCTTTCTCGAATGGAAGCGCGTTATTAGCGGGATTGGGATGCCTTATCTGCTTTCGATAATCGAGGTCGAGTGAAAAATAGCTTGTTCGTGGCTAGATCACAGCTGTATTACCGTTAACCCGCGAGATAAGCCAATGAGAATATAGATGAACTATCTATCCAAGGCGATCTATAAGTTACAAACACTATCCAAGCTGTTTCTAGATAAAACGATTCGGATCTCCTTCTGCAAATTGACTATCAATTCGGAGAGCATCATGATAACTTTCTTGTCATCAAAACGTTAACAAATACCAACCAAACCAAGATATTTCGGATACCGATCGGATGATCTAAGACATTCATGTTACCACTGTAACACATTACATGTTGTGATCTCCTTGTATGGCGATCATAAGTATATAGATTGCATGTTGTATATTATAATCTAAAGTTTCAAAAGTATTTTTTTATATTTTAAAATAACAACATACATGTTTACTGCCAAATAATATTCCTAAAACTCAAAGAACTAAATTTATATAAATTGATTAAGAACTTGGTCCTCTCACCTTCTTGCAACGAAAATTAAAAAAATGAACAATTGAAACGTGAGAAACAAAATCAACCCAATTTTGATCCTACATAGTCTTAATTTCAACTTAATGCTATTTTCTAGGGGCTAGGGAACAACTGTAATTTAGCCTAAAGGACCCCTATATGATGAGCAGATGGTCAATTAGCAAGCCCAAAAACGTATCAACCCATTTAAGTTTATCTGGGAGCACATAATCTGACATTATTAATCATCAAAACGTAAACATATTTGCACTTGCATGTGCATTTTCAAAATTATATATATGTATATTAAGATTTCAAAAGGGGGCGAAAGAGAGAGAGAGGGGGGGAGTTCCTCATACATACCAGTCTATCACTTGGTTAATCTTGGGCTCAAACTCTTTTACCTACAATCAGGAAAAGAAAACATAGGAGGGTGAGAAAAATATCTGAGCATTGAAGCAAAATAGACGAGCAAGTTGAGAAATTTGCATGGAGGATCGAGAGAGAGAGAGAGAGAGAGAGTTGAGGACAGTTAATGGCGGGGAAGTAGAGTACCTCTTGCGAGGAGAGGGAGATGCGGGCGGTATCGGCGAGGCGAGGCACATCTGGGGGTTGGAGGGCCGCCAAGCAGCGATGGACGGTCGACGACGACGAGCGAGAGCGATGCGCGGCACAGCTTGGCCACGATCCCAGTGGCGATCCCGCCAAGACCAACCTGCAGAGGGCGATGGCGCCGCTCCCGGCCGCCACAGAAAACAACATCAGTCGCGCCTTTCCTTTTTCCCGTTTTCGTGTCCCCTTGGATCGATACCATTCTATCTCAAAGGGAGGGTAGGCATAACGAGGATAAGTCAAGGGTATCCTCAATAAGTATATCCGATTATAGGATAAGGTGGGATAAGATGAGACGAGGTGTCTCTTTTTTTTGTTTGAATAAATAAATTTTATTTCCATAACCATTAGTTTGTATCGTGGCAACAATAGATTTCTTTTGTTGAAAAAACAAAATTATCATTATAGTTACTTTTTAATTAGTAAGGAGCATTCGGATAATTTTATCAATGGTAGTGGGATAATTTTATCCACATTTATCCCTGATTTGAATGTACCGTCGGGGATAAGTGGGAAAAAAGGGCCCTATCTTGCTTGTTAAATGGGCACATATCTTAATAGCCCTTGCTAGCCCTTGGATTTGACAGGAATCACCTCTCTACTCGCTTGATTCGCTCACTTGCTCAAATCCAAGATTTTTGTTATAGCTCTTGGACTCCTCTTTAATAGCTCCCCTCTCCTACCAATGTCCAAGATGAGCAAGAAGTTCGTAGAGCACAAGTAGAGATTATAAGTAAGTTTGCAATTGATAGCCACTTTGGATCAAGGTTTGATATGCAGATTGAGATCTGCATGTAAGCCACCAAGACCTTGAAAGCTTCCCAAGAAGAAGAGGTGGTTATGGCATTCATAGTCCATGTAAGGTTCAATTTTTCATAAGTGGAACTTTATGAAGAAGGTTAACAATGAAGGTCTCTATACATTGCTAAGGCTAAATATCTTTGGTATGATCTTCCCCAAGGCCTTTTTGTTAGAAGTACCTATAATGCATCTGATACATGAAATTTAGGGACGATTACGTTGAGCATATTCTACCAATGTAGGAGTCCACATCGAAGTGAAGATCATTGATGGGAACCCCAAGGAAAAGCAGGGCCTCACAACACTATTATTTGATTTTATCATTATTTTGCACTCCAAAGGATGAAGTTTATTCAGACTGTTTGTACCGGCTTTGATTAATTTAAACCAACGATTCAAGTCTGGATGGGAGATTTATGGGATACCATCCTATATATCGAGGTAGAATCATCCCGCCATCATCCCAACATCCGATCAGCATATCTTGAGACATTCTTTAGTTGGCATGAGGTAGGATGGTAACCCATCCCATTCTATAAAAAAATTAGAATATTTCTATCCCACGGGATTCAAGATCTTGATTTAAATTTTTCAACAAAGCTTTAAAACTATCATTCATCCTTTTTCCATAAGATTGATTATTCTTTTAAAAAAATTTCTATTGGAGGCTTATTAATTAGAGTGTCATTGTCTGTTTGGTTATAGAAGTCATCCTATTTTTAAATTTTTTAAAAAAAGGGCAACATAAATGTGTTATCCCTCCCCTTCCCCTATTTAAAATAGCAAGAGACTAAGATCTTTAGTGCTGATTATATGTTACACTAATTTGACCAAATTAATCAATGATTTTCAGTCCTTCTTTGTTAGAAGTGGAAAGCATTGTTAATGCTTATGGCTATAAAGTCTTGGTCTCTATTGTATCAAATTTTATAATAAAAGACCTTGATGGTGAATGAACATGATCAAATATCATCAAGGAGAGGGGAGATACTAGGGCTGAGCAAATAACTGAAACTTGAAGAAACCCACATAATCCGATCCAATAAACATCGGTTCATCGGTTTCGGCTGGTTGAAAGACTTGAATCAGATTGTGATTCATAAAAAATTTAGTTAATTACGGTCGGATTTGGTTTCTATATTTTTAACCTGTATAAAACCAAACCGACTGATCGATATAGTATTTTCAATACTTAGACTATTTGGGGATTGAAAATTAGTAATTATGATATGTTATATATTGACTTATAGATGTTATGAAATTATTTCATCTTAGTTTTCATATGAATTGAATGGTGTATTTATTTGTAATGCTTAAAATCAACATTAGATCAATATTAAAGTCCAAACTGACATAACCCATCTAAATCTGCTACAAAGCATTAACTTCGATTTCAAATGATTTATATATGATAAACGATCGACAGCAAGTTAGATTTTCTTCAATTCGATTGGATTCAATCGGATCAAATTTTTCTCTCAACCTGATCTAATCTGACCCATGCTCAGCCCTAGGAGATCCAAGAATGCTAAAAAGACTAAAGATCTAACATGCACATTTCACTATTACAGGGCTCCAAAACAATCTTTAAGTTATCCTTAGTCCAACTGAACAAAGGATATAAGATAGCACTTGACTCATAGATATCAAAAGGACTTCAAATTTTGAAAGTTGGCTCTATATGTAGCTTTGGTAGCAAAATATTTATCAATATAACTATTATATCAACATGGTCATCACAATTAGGAATATGGCACGAAACCACTCGTAAACTATCTAGAATTGAGTAAGCTTTCCAAGCATCTTGAAATGTGTCAATTAAAGGTTAAATAAAAGAGAAATGGGCAAAATACGAAAGGTGGATCAATATAGTCCAAGACTACAAAGTGGTGGCAAAATCCTATGATAAAAAGACATTGAACAGTAATAAAGCTTCCCTCGGAAGGTTTTGAATGGTAGAAATTGATCATCAGTTGAGGATTTGTCATGTGATCCTATCCGAAGGTAAATATGTCACTGCCAGATGGTACGTAGTGTCTAGAAGAGCATTTTTTTTCGTAGAAGCCTTTCTTTTATAAGTTATTCGAGTTCTAGTCAAATTTTAATAGATCTCACAAATGGTAATCAATGTAAGGTCCCTGGAATGCTTTAAGGATGATCAAATAATCACACATCACAATTGGTATAACTACAATCAAGTATCAAAAATATCCAAAATGCTATGAACCTAAAGGCAATTCATTATATGAAGCAATGAACTTGAAAGCAATCAAGTGTCAATCTAATAGAAAATTTGCTTACAAATTATAATATGATAATGTAGCCTGAGCTAATACAATTATCAATTATAAGTGATGATAAATCTGAAAATAATCTATTAATGTGCATCTATAATCGTACAATTAGAAGATGCCAGGGTAAAGGGAAGTGCATTACTTGGGTTTTGGTGGTATCCTAGTTGCTCAAAAAAGGAGTTCTAGCACAAAGCTAGGAGTGGGTTGTCAGCGTCACATTTAAAGGCATAGCTTCACCAGCTTCCGATTATTAGGTGATTGAAGGAAGCAGAAATATCAGTTGGCGGATCTATGTAGGGTTATATGGTTGTGTATTTTTGGAGTTTTGTTTGTATCGATTTTATGGTATTGTATGTTTGGAGTTTTGTTTGTGATAACCAAGTAGTCAAGTATTACAATTGGTATATCCATAGTCAAGCATCAACATCTAAAATACCGGCAACGTATTTGAAAGCAATCAAGGATCACTAATAGAAAATTTGTTTGCAAATTAAAGCATGACAATGTAGATTGAGCTAATATAATCACAAATAATAAGTGATGATAAATCTGGAAGTAATCAATTAATGTTCACCCATAATCCGGTAATCAAAGATGCAACGCTAAACGGAAGTGTATGACTTGGTTTTTGGTGGCATCCTGGCTGCTCACAAGGCAAGTTCCAGCATTAAGCTAGGATTGGGATGTCAAAAAATCACACTAAAGGGCATAGCATCACCATAGCTTCTGATGTTAGGTGATTGAAGGAAGCACAAATATCATTTCGTGGGTCTAGTATGGGTTATATAATAGTGCTCCTGGAGAGTTTTGTTTGCAATGACCAAGTAATCAGGCATTGCAATTGTCATAACCATAGTTAAGCATCAACAATAGTTAAAATTCCAACAAACCTGAAAGCAATCAAGTATCAATTCGAAAGAAGATTTGTTTATAAATTAAAACATGATAATATAGTCTAAGTTAATATAATCACAAAACGATAAACCTAGAAGTAATCTATTGATATACTATTACGCCCCGACCTGAGATTCGAGAGCCATCACACACTCATAGAAAACTCTTCCTACAAGCATGCAAGACATCTCATCATGCTATCATAAATCAATGACAGAATAATTAGTTAATAAATTAAATCTAATATTCAAGTAATTAAAATATAACTTTAATATCTCATAAAATTCAACAATACTCAAAAATTCTTACATCAACTTTAATAAAATTTTTAATTTAAAATAAAAGTATTAAAGTTTTGCTTCTAATCACTCTTCAATAAATATTTTCATGTTATCTTAGTTCTCAAGATTTGTAAAAATAATAAAATAGGATAATGAGCTAGATAGCTCAATAAGCAATGATCACTTCAACTAATTTAAATTAGATAATAAAGTAAATAATTATTTATAGAAAATAAGTATATAGAATCCATCAGTTTAAAATCATTTTCTGTTATGCAGTATTATCAAAATATTATTCATACCAAATTCAATTTCTATTCAAAATTCAAGTTTCTTTCAAGAATCCAATTTCTTTCAATATATCAAATTCTCATCAACCATGAGCTATGACCATATTATTCCTATAGCAGGGTTATAATACCACATATCATCTTACGGTGGGCTACGTGTCATCTTACAGCATGTGATGATTCATCTGATAGCAAAGTCTTTCACCATTGGCCTGCTGGTGAGATATAAATCCTTAAGACTAGTCATTTGCCAACATATTAACCTCCATTGGCAAGGTCCTTTACATAATCAGACTGAGAATTCAAATCATTTTGAATCAAAATTTCTTTCATTAATCATGTTTCATATTCTAGTTTAATAAGAATACTCATAATCATGTGGTATTAAAATTAATCAAATATAATGCATAACAAGATCAATACTTTCAATCATGTTTTATTATAATATTTTCAATAATAAAATATCATTCATTCAATTTATGCATTATTTCATAAATTATGTCAAGAAAATATTTTATAATTTATCAATAAATCATGAAATAATGAAATATTACTTATCTCATATGCATTCCAATAAATCCACATAATTATAGTAATTTTTTTCTAAAATCTTTGGTTTATAGATCATATCACAGTATCCCATTACCAGGCATCCACAACCCTATATAGGATCAAGTCCAATGAATAGAACGAATGCCTAAAAAGGACATGATTGATAGATAGCCGCATCCAATGGTCTAGATTGATTCGATCATCTAATTTCATCTGATAGAGATCAAATTAGGACATGGATGTTTCAATAGAAATTGAGGATGATCAGATCAATAATGTCCGACAAGAGTTAATATGAAAGTCGGTATGCCATATGATAATTAGAGATCAGTTCGATTAAATATTTTTATTTAATCAGAATCATTAAAGATGCAAGGATCAATAGAGATCAATAAATATTAGATTTTATGATATTCAATGAAAACTTGGATGGTACATGTATGCTAATCAATTGATAAAGTGATTCAAAGTCTGTCTATTGGATCAATTTAGATTAAAAATGACAAGGCTGGGAACTCTTTATTAGATTCATAAATCAAGTAGAGAGATTGTTAAAGGAGAGAAATTAATGAAGTACAATAGGACTAATCAAATGACATTGTTTGGCATCTCGATTGGCCTAAGCAAAATAGTTTCATCAAATCATGAATGAACTAGTGTACATATGATTCAATGAAAATTATAGAAAAATAAATCTAGCCAAAGTCGATATCGATATGCTGGTCGGCTATCATGGTCGGGATTTTTTCATTAGGATCATTCAAATACATCATCAATCATCTCAAAGATCTAAAAAATTTAAGGAGAGAGAAATAATCTAGAGAGAGAAAGTAGAGAGCGAATGAAAGAAAAAAAGAGAAGAGATAAAATCCTTTTTCTTTCTTTTGTTTTCCTTTCTTCTTTTTTTCTTCTTTTTCTTTCTTTTCTTTTCTTTTTCTTTTTCTCTTTCTTTTTCTCATTTTTTTGGTGTTTTGGGTGAAATAGGGGACTCTTGTCCTCTTTCAATTTTAGGAACAAGGGAGCACCATTGGCACTGGTCGAGATCATGGTGGTGTAGCGTGCTTTGCTTCCCAAAGATCGGCAGGGACAAACGATGCCAGAGAAAGGAAGAAATGGCTGGAGAAAGGAAGAAACGGGTGGAAAAAAATAGAAAACAGGAAAAATTGAAACCAATCTGGGCCCTTCTCTTTCCAACCAAAACCCGGCGATAGCTAGCCGGAGTCTATGACCAAACAACTAAAGAAGAAAAGGAGTGTAAATCAAAAACTTGCTAGTTTTGTACCTATTTTTCCAATGACTTTAGGGATGAAATCTGGTGAAGTCAATGAAAAGGAAGACGGCTTCTCTTCGGCGATGATTGGGACCAATGGTGGGGGATTTCACAAAGGAGGCTTGGCCACATTTTAAAGAGGGCCAGGGGAGGAGTCCGAGTCCTCCCCAATTTCTAATTCCATCAGGAGGTCGCAAGGAATAGGACTCCCATTGGGAGTCTAATTCCTCCCACCTAGCACATGTGGTGCACATGCTTTTTTTTTTCTTTTGTGGTACTTCAATATTTATGCAAAGGTTTTGTTGGGCCTTTTCCATGGGGTTGGGTCTCTATGGGCTTGGATATTATATTCTCCTTCCCTAAAAAAAAATTTCATCCCAAAATTTTCTATAAAAAATTTTTGGAACTTTATTCTAATCTTATTTCCAAGTTTCTATGTATTCTACTCATAGATTTATTCTCATTATTAGATCTTATCAGAAAAATAAGGTTCAATCAAGTTTCGCCATCAAAATATCAACTACTCGCAATTAATCGATTCCTCTCAAGATTAGATTGCAAGTGACTCCAATCCATCTCTGGTAGAACAATCTTCAATGTCGATAGATAACCTCAAACCTTTCGAATTAGGTTAAAAAAAATAATATTGATTGAAGGGGTACAAGCTCGAGGTTTGAGAGAAGAGGTCTACATCAGAACATTTCATATTCAAAATCAATAATCGATGGCCACAATCTTTAGATTTTAGATAATATGACCTAACTTAACACAAGGTAGGGGAACATACTAATATGAATCACACAGTGATATCCGAATCAATCGAGAATGAAAAATATTCTCTCATTCATGCTTTCAAAAGTTGAAAATATACCATTAAATCATCTCATAAGGGAAAGGTTAATACCACAAATATTAATCAGAATCAAAATCATTATTTTTGATAATTGAAATTAATATATTAATTCCAAACAAGAATATCAGGTTTCAGGCCAAAAATATCAACTACTCACGATTAAATCAATCTATTACAAGATCATGAATAACTTTTATTATACTCTCAATAGATGAACGTTTGAGGATAAAAATCTAAGATCAAGATCCAAGATCGATAAACAATCTTAAATTCTTTCTAATAAATAGAGAAGCATCAGCTTCAACTCTCAGAGAAAGAAAATCTTTCACTAAATATTCCAAATTTAAGATCAAGAATTAATGGTCCACTCATCCAAGACACTAGATGTTAAAAGTTTCCTTAGCATGGTAGATAGGAGAACTACTTATAAAAATCACATAGCAAAATCCAAAATAATCCTGAATCCAAAAATATTATTCTTTCCATTATCAACAAATTCTATGTAAAGAACATCACATCATATAATCTATTATAAATTTTTAACTCAACAAATCAATATTGCTGACTAGCTCAAAATAATTCAAATCATCATACTTTCACTGTGTACTCTGATTTAAACCATCAAAAAATTTTCAGATGCACTAAATGGCTTTCGATCCAAATATACTATTGAAATGAAAATATCCAAACTTTAAATTCTTAGGTCAAAAAGGAACTTTTAATTCTCGTCCCAATATTTATATTGAGCTCATCCTTCTAAATAAATATTTAAGTCAATGAATATATTCAAACCATCATATAAGCTAGTTATTGTAATTCAAACATGAATTAGGTCTTGACACTCTAGTCAATTCAGTTTGATGATTCCAAATCAAACTCTCATGATTAAAAGCAATTAGAAGAATCTTCTCAATATTCTATCAATTTCTAAGGCCTTAAATCATCACATATAAGTAAAACTAACTCAATCATCTCTTCCAAAGTTTTGTTTACTAGGATTTTTAGCATCTATCAAAACCTTCCATAATGATCATGCAAGCCACTTAAAATCAACTTCTCCATTCAATATTAGATTTACTAGGGACCTCAATAACAATGACAAAAGAATTTTAGATCAGTTCATAATCCCAAAATTTTTAAATTGTAATTTCATGTCCCAAAATCTCAAATAGGTACCAATAAGATCATTTATCTGTTGGATTTTATGGTGATAGTGCATGCAAAAGTTTTCATCTAATTAAACCACAGCGGAAAGTAATCATGAAAATAATTTTTCACACATGCATATAGATCTAATCTAAATCACCTATACATCATTTTAACATACTGAAATAAGATTTAAATAAGATTTAAAATTAGAAATAAAGAAAGAAGATTACTTATTTAAATTGCTTTCCTTTATTTCAGATTGGATCAAATCTGGCGGATTCTCGAGGTTTTTGTTGGAGCCACGCATGTGCCTGACCTTTGCTGGTATCCATACAAAGCTGAATTCTGATTGAAATGCTGAAGCTTCTAGAGTGCTAGCATCTTGTAAGCTTTGTTTCTTAACTTGGATCTGAAACTTTTCTTCAACTTGAAGAGAAAAGGCAGCAACATGAATTCTTCACGTAGATCTAACAAGACTTCCTCTAGGATGCTTAAAAGAGAAGGAAGACACCTTCTTCCTTTCCTTTCCTCTCACAAAACTCATCGTTGATCTGATCTTTGGAGTATGGTAGGTGTTGGTGTAGAAATTTATAAGGACGCTGGAGGTATTTGGAGTTAAAAAAGTGATACCACAGACAAGACCTATAAAACAAAGTCCAAATCGAAGGTGGAGGCTTCGATTGGTGTTGAAAAATGTATCCTAAAGTTAATCATCTAGGTTGTAGATAGTTGAGCTAAATATAATTTATATTTAAATTTTAATTAAATAAAATTATTATTCTAGCAATTTCATCATTTTGTGCATCTTTCTATAATAAACTTTCTGTGATGAAGTTCTTAGGACTATTTAGACTTGACAAAAAAAAATTTATCCTTTAGTCTTTAAACTGATCGCAATCAAATGATTCATTATTACTTAGGACGATAATGTTAATCAAGAATAGGTCATTGTGTGCCATAAGTATTGATTGTTCTCTTAACCAAGAAGCATGATGATGTTGTTATGGCATACAGGTAAAATATAGGGATACATTTTACTGATCATAATCCAACTATGGAGCTCTCTTATGCCAAGATTGCTCATAAAGAATATGGATACATGTGTCCTTTAGATCTGAGATTACCACGATGACTTGCAAGCAACTCACTGTACTTAGGTATCGGACTATCTGAATTTTTAATTCAGTGATGGAAGGCTACTGGGTGTAGTCAAGTACTTGACTTATTGGTGCGTGAGTCAAGATAAGATTGATCTCTCCAAGTATTGGAGCAAGTACATCGCTGTATTTTAATTTAGTAAATCTTTGATCGGAATAGTCCATATGATGGATGCTGAATTTTGAAATACAATATGGATGAATTTTTAGGATTGATAGTTAACCCTAGATCATCCTATAAGCATCATGATTAAGAGGATGAATTATATGGTAACCATATACCACAGGTTCGTCGATGTTACGTTGCTATTTTTGACCTATTCGGATATCGGATACCATTGCCAAATGATCATATTGATTGGTATAAAAAATTAGTTCCTATGCTACTGGCTTAGAATTCAAATATATGGGGTCATACACAATAGGAGTTTCTTCCTGATCTGATGATTGATCAAAGGGTTCCACTGGATTAGGATTCAATTATTATTGAAGAATTAATTAACAAGTAGATTGCTAATTAGCTCAATTTGATTGAGCGATGAGGAATTGATCAAGTCTAATTGAATTTGATTCAATTAGGTTTGACCTGATTAGATCATGTGATGATCAAATCACTTAGGAAGATAGATCCTGATTTGATCAGGAGTTGAACTCCATTAATTTCTAATTTGATTAAAAATTAACTGAGTTAGGTTAAGCCTAATTTGGTTGGATTTGACCAAGTCTAATTAGTTAAGATAAATTGATTTAGATGAAACCAATTTGGATCAATTCAAAATAAGTTTGAATTCTTATCTTCTTGCACCATTGACCTTTGACCCATTCTTTTTCTCCATGCACATTGAGAATGTGCGTGGGATTTCTCCACACCAGAAGAGTATTTGCACCTTCTCTTATCTGCCTTTTGTTGGAAATATATTCCAAAACTAATCATCAGTCTGTTGATAGTTGAGCTATACATTTATAATTGTATATGAATTATAAATTAATAAAAATTATTTTAGTATTTTTTCATCAAAAATTTTGTTATCTTCTAATGAACTTCTATGTTGTGATGAAGTCCTTAAGACTATCTAGATTCGATAAAAAAAATTTATTATTTAGTCCTTAAATTGTTCACAATCAAAAGATACGTTGTTACTTAGGACAAAAATATTTATCGAGTATAGATCGTTGTGTGCCATATAGATTGGTTGTCTTCGTAACCAAGAAGTGTTGAGACACTGGTATGGCATGCAAGTGAGATGTATAGATAGATCTATACTGAACGTGACCAACTTCGGAGATATTCTCCCGCCAAGATTAGCTCTGATGGAATATGGGTATAAGTATTCCTCTAATTTGAGATCATCATGGTGATTTTCAAGCAATTCATTATGCTTTAGTATCGGACTATCTGAATTTTTAATTCAATGATGGAAGATTTTTGGGCGTAGTCAAGAACTTGAGGAGTCGGTGCGTGTATCAAGATGGGATTGACCACTCCTATTTTCAGAAGCTGTATTCAATTATATTTTAATTTAGTAAAATCTTGGTCAAGATAGTCTTAATCAAGAATCATGGGACTAATTACTTTGAGACACGATATGGATGTATTTACTAGGGCTGACAGTCTAATCCTGAGTCATCTATTATACAGATGTCATAGGGATGAATTATATGGTAACCATATTCCATAGGTTCATCGATGTTGCATTACGATAAATTTGACCTATCTGGATGTTGGGTACCATTACTAGATGGTCACATCAATTGGTACAGAAAATCAGTTTCTGTATTACCAGCTTAGGATTCGAACCTATGGGGTCACACACAATAGGAGTTATTACCTGATCTGATGGCTGATCTAAAGTCTTGATGGACTAGGACTCTAAGTTCCACTCATCTGGGACTCTCTGATCAAGAGTCCCACTGGTCTAAGACTATATGATCATGAGTTCTATTCATTTGAGACACTGGGTTCAAGAGTCCTACTGAATTGGGACTCTTTGAGAGTTTCATAATGATGGAACTCTATTACCCAGACTCTCATCCAATTGGAACTCTGTATTTATTGGAGGATTAATTAAAAATTTGATTATTGATTAGCTCAATTTGATTGAGCGATGAGGATTTGATCAAGTTTGATTGAATTGGATTTGATTGGATTTGACTTGATTAGGTCATGAGTTGACCTAATCACCGTGTGAGATTTGATCATGATTTGATTAGGAACTGGGCCAAATTAATTTTTAATTTGATTAGAAATTAAATAAGTTGGGTTAATCCTAATTTAGTTAGATTTAATCTGGTTTAGTTGGTTTTGAATTAATTTGATTTGGTTGAAACCAACTTGGACTAATTTAAACCCTGTTTGAATTCAAACCTTCCCATGCGCCACCTCATGTTTGACTTTTCTACCTTACCTATGCCTACCTTTATTTTTTACTAAGTTTCTCTCATGAAGAGAAGAAATTTGTGCCCCTCTTTCTTTTCTCTCTTTGACTTGGTCAAGTGTTGGATCAGTTCAAACTTTTTTTGAATTTTGAATTCAAAGAGGTTGGTTTGGTTGAAACCTCTCTCTCTCTCTCTTATCTTTATCTCCATGCCCTTCTCTTTTTTTTGGTCACCAATTTTTTTTGAAAAATGAGCATTCACATATAAGGAAAGTCCTTCTGCATGTTAAACAAGTGGTATGGGCATTGGAATTCGATAGGCTTGCATTTGAATTCAAATACTAGAAGTTGGTTGAAACTAGTTCAACCAATCTTAATCTATCCACTCCATATAGTATTTTTATTTATTTTTCATGCAATAAATTATGAGGATTTTTGTGCATGAAGCTAGAGGGGTTACCATTCTATGATAAAAATTTTAAAATGATTGAGCATTGGTTTTGGGTGAAAAAAATCTTAGAGTGAAGGAGAGTAGGGTCCTATATCACTTTATTTTTTCTTCAGGCCTCTATTCTCTTCTAATTTTTGTCTCTAAGAATACTCAATTTTTAGATATGATCTAAATAGAATTTATAGATTTGAAAGTTATATTTTCATAAAAACTTATTTCATTAAAAAACTCAATACAGAGAGGGCGTGAGAGGATTTTTAGTGCGTCAAGGTTTTTGGGCCGAGTGAAATTCAAGATTTAGGAATCTAGGTTTGGATAGAGAGATCGAGTGCTGTGAGCATCGGATTGCCACTAAACTTTGTACACTATCTCAACATCCTCCAAAAAATGAGTTTTAATTTTTTGGAGCATTTAGAAAATAAAAAAGTGGATGATTAATTGGATCAATCATGATTAGTCGTTGAAGGCCCTATCGAGGAGATGGTACTCCATGAAGGAAAATCCTAATTTTTTGATCTAGGTTCGTTCAGATCTGATCAGATTAAGAGATATATTTTAAAATTTTTTCTCTTAGATCTATATTACATCTAGGATATTTTAGATCTAATTCTTATTATTTTAATAAATAAAACAAAGGTAGACTTTTAACGAAAGTCAAAGAACAAGAAATGGCAGGTAATGTCTTACAAAATAAGACAACCCTTTTTGACTTGGACTACCAGACCATATGAAGGCCTCTGATTAAGCACAAACTCCTTTAGCTCAGACAGGACAACTTATTTATGATAGTAAAAGAAGAACGTTAGGTTCAATCGAGTGCTAGCACGATTTTCTTGAACCTAATTGAATCTCATTCAGATCAATTGAACTGGATCAGTTCAATTGATGATCACCAGATTCAAACCCTTATTTATGAGACCCAGTTAGGTTCAGTTCTGTATGGTAATGGGATATGTCATGATCTCTATCATCGACATCATCAAAACTTCTTTTGATGGATCAGAACTCTTCTGATTCGAACAGCTAGAATGATCGATCATCTAAATCATTCTAATTGCTCCCAAAATCTACCAATGACACCTAGCAGTATATGGTGGCAACCCATCAGAGCTGAATGCGAACCTCTTGGTGCAGCTACCTGTGTGATTAAGTTCTTCTATCTTGAGCTCCGATCAGATTAGGGTTAAGGTAAACTCGTCAAACCCTAGTCTCTGTCATATGATGTAATCAATCGATTCGAGTCCGATATGAAAATCTAAATAGAAACTCTTTCTATTATTTCACTCTGCCATGGCCATGGGCTTCTAGGACTTGATTCTCATGATTATCATAGGGCTGCTCCTCTACCACCGAGGTAGATAGATTCCATCTTGATGCCATCCAGTTCTTATAATGAACATGCTATAACCAACGTACACCTCAGGGTTCCATATGGCTAGAAGATCGAGTAATGGTGTAGTCAAACTATAACACCCTCAAGGTGAACTACCGATGCACCTCAGATCAAAGAACCAGACATACTATTGCAGCATCGAGTCAGTCATTGACGAGAAGGTAGACTCCCTAATGACTACTCGAGGTGGTCACGCTCAGTGCCCTCATTCTCTAACGAGTACCTGTACTCTCGCTCCGATGTCTCCACACCATAGACTCAAGACTCATCTACTAAAGAGAAGCGATTGTACACCAACCTTTTGGATCAATTACCATCCTCGTGATGATCCTATGGTCGGGAGCAATTTATGAGTTAATAAAGATTATTCATGTCTTAAATTTTCAACTCTTGAAAATATGAATTATCATTATTATTAACTCAAAGGATGTATCACAGACACTAAATACACATATGTGATAGAAAATAACCCATTTTATTGATATTAGTCAAAATTACAATTTTGCCCCTAGAAGTGTATTATAAGTGTCAGCCAATTCTGGCTTCTAGGGCACATATATCTAACAATCTTCCATTTATCCTAAAGCCAATTGGCTATAAGTCTAAGTCCCATCTTCTCAAGGTGGGCTTCGATCCTCTGTTGGCCCAACGGTTTTGTACGTGGGTCTGCCACATTATCTGTGGAGTTGACTCTCTTGACCTCGACATAATCCTTCTCGAGGTAATCGTGGATGAGGTAATCGTGGATGAGGTAATCAGTAGATAGATTGAAGTTAACAATGAGTGTCTCCAAAGAAAATCAGGGGGGTTTGTGAAGCTCATCATGGATCAAACCATATCCAATAGAGTTTGATTTCTCCATTCTGAAACTCTGTTGAGTTGAGGTATTCCTGGTGGAGTCCATTGAGAGACTATGCCATTATCCTTGAGATAGTTTAGGAATTTTCGGCTAAGGTATTCACCTCCTTGATCTGATCGAAGAACCTTAATGGATTTTTCAGTTTGCTTTCTACTTCATGTCTGAATTCTTTGAACTTTTCAAAAGCTTCAGACTTGTGTCTCATAAGATACACATATCCATACCTAGATAGATCATCGGTAAAGATAATGAAGTAGACAAAATTGCCTCTAGTCGGCATATCAAATGGGCCGTACACATCTGTATGTACTAGGGCAAGGAGATCTGTGGCCTTCTCCCCATGTCCAACAAAAGAAAGTTTGGTCATTTTGCCTTGAAGGTAGGATTCACAAGTTGGATATGACTCGGAAGTCAACGGACTCAATAGCCCATTTTTCTCTAATTTGTTGATCCTATCTTCTGCTATATGACCTAATCTCAAGTGCCATAGATATCTGTCGTTTGGACTATCCCTAGGTCGTTTGGCATTCACGTTTTGCTCGATAGTTAGAACAGGTACATCAATATATTGCTGATAAAGACCATTAATAAGAAAACCATTTGCAATTTTATTTCTTTTATAAAGAATGTTACAATGGTCCTTAAAGAAGGTAATCACATAGCCTTCTTGTGCTAAGCATGAAACAGAAATCAAATTTCTACTAGCTGCAGGCACATAATAACAGTCTTTTAACTAAGTCTAAACCAGATGATAATCGAAGAGGGTATGTTCCCATAGCTACTGCAGCAACTCTTGCTCCATTACCGATGTGTAGGATCATGTCTCCATCCCTCAGCCTCCTGCTATCCTCAAGATCCTGCATGGAAGTGCACAGATGAGCACTAGAATCAGAGTCAAGCACCCAACTGGATGCAGAAGAAACCATAAGGTTAGACTCAATAACGAGCATACCTTCAGAAGGACCTTCCTTCTTGTTCTTCAGGGTGGCCAGGTAAGTAGGGCAGTTTCGCTTCCAATGGCCGTCACTGTTGCAATGAAAACACTTTCCTTTGCCAGCGGCTTTCATCTTCGGCTCTGTCTTCTTCTTCTTTGCTCCTTCCACCTTTTACTTTTTCACAGACTTCTTTTTCTTTCCATAAGACTTTCTTTTGGAAAAAGTCCATTTCATAGCAAGAACTGAGCCTTTAGAACCTTTCATAGAAAGCTCAGCGGTAACCAGCATATTCATTAATTCGGCCAAGAAATTTTGAAGTTTATGCATGTGATAATTCATGATGAATTGCCCATATGCATCAGTCAAGGATTGTAGAATAATATCGTTCTGCAGGTCCAAGTCTAACTTCACACCGAGCTTCTCAAGCTCTTCCATGTTCTTGATTATTATCAGATAGTGATCTTGGACTGACTGTCCATCATGCATCTTAGCCTTAAAAAATCATTTCGTGACTTGATACTTGGCTGCACGACTCTGTTCACCAAACATCTCCTACAGGTGAGCCAACATTTGGTGAGCAGTCCCGATATCCTCATGTTGGCGCTGGAGCTCATCAGACATCGAGCCCAATATGTAATATCTGGCCTTATTATCTTCGTCTATCCATTTTTTCAGAGATGCTCTTTATTCAACAGATGGACGGGCTGGTAAGGTGGGAGGATCCTGGTCTAAAACATGGGTTAACTTCTCGGAATCCAAAACTATTTTATAGTTCCTGAGCCAATCTTTATAATTGGGTCCAGTCAGTCTATGTGTGTCCAGGATACGTGCCAATGTGTTGGACGCAGACATTTTTCTGTAGAGAGTCAAAGATTCTAGTTAGATACTGTAATTTTGACTTGACCAATTTATTTAGGGATTTTATTTTTAAACAAATTGGCTTCCACCATTTTCTCGGATCCCTACACTCCCTCTATAGAGATGCAAAAATCTCCATGATTAATGATTTCTAGTGGGTGGTGCGGTCTCACCAACTGACTCATCACCTCACCTAACAGTTATTGGTGATAGGTTAGCCAATGAGTGAACAACTCTTGTTCAATGATTCTCTAATCATGGTGCACCCAAACTTGGTCTCTAATTCATGAATCTCACCGTATCCGGAATATTGATCCACTCCTTAGTTAAGTCAAATCCACCATTTGCATAGACTGAGTTCCTAATTGAGTCTCTCACCGTATCCAAAATATTGAGCCCAACTCATCCTCCAGCCCATAGCATCCAATGCCTAAAAGACATGGTTGCATCTTTTCGGTGCAACTGAGCCACTATATCTAGCCGAGAACAATCAACCCCGAGAAGGGCCCACACGTCTATAATGGTGGAAGACCTCAGACTTAATCTTTTCTTAGGAAGAATTGATTCAGGTCTCATTAAACTAGACTTGGCTTAGTCATAACAATTATGACTAACCTAGTGGCATGGGTTAGCTCGAATTATTGACCACCTCAGATCAGAACTGTGTCAACAGATATGGCTAGGTAAGTGAGACCGATGGAAGAAATATGCCATTAACTCGTACAAGAACGCATTCAGGTCGAGTAGCTTCCAATTAAAAACCAGTCGGTCGTATGTGCCAAACTTACCTTAGACACCAAATTGTTGAGCCAAAATCAATTGGGTTTGCCTACAATCCAGACTCTAACCTCTGAGTCTAATTAGGTCTTGCTTGATCGTGACTCGATCTTGACCCAGACTTAATCCTATTAGGCTGGTCAATTTAAGCATTGTTGATCCCATCTAACCAACTCTTGATTCGATTTGATCAACCGCTTAGACCTAATTGAGCTACCCAAGCCCGAACCCAGTATTATGAATATGTCTTAGATCTGAAATTCTCAAGTTTAGACCTAATTAATATTCCATAAACTTAATTCTTAATTAAGTAGGGTTCATAAATAAAATATGCACAATAAATCCTAGGATTTCAAGATCTAGGGTTTTGCAGAAAGTAAGTTTTGGGTTTCTGATTAAGGACGAACACGCAGCACCCTTACACATCATAAGAACACCCCATCGAATGGGAAGAGAGGGTCTTTAAACCCTTCTTCGTTCTTATGACCGGACGGCCAAGAGGAACGCCTTAATCAGGAACATTCAATACTACAAAACAGTATCAGATCTATATCATATATCTCATATACAAAGTAGATCTAATCATGGCATATTTTGCATACATCTTATGTATCGAATCATGCATATTTTCAGATCTGAATTATCTCATAATAATCTAAAAAATTAGATTTAAATTGATCTAATTAAAATAAATTCTAATCTAGATAATTATGTAGAACTATTCTACAACTAGTCTAGACATGCATCAATCATATTTCATATGATGTTTAAAATTAAATAATTTTTATTTACTATTTTTTAAATGTTATTATAACACTTATAATATCAAAAAATAGTAAATAAAAAAATCTAAAATATGATTTAATCAGATTAAATCAAAAACATGCAAGACTATTCTATAGAACTATTTTATTCTAGAACTAGTCATGCATATCTTCTAATCTTAGATCCAAATTATTTAATTTTAATTTTTTTCTAATTTCAGATCTGATCACATCTCATGTGATATCTAAAATTAATTATTTTCTAATTAAAATAAATTTAAAATCAAATCTAAACATTTTTAGAACCATGGCTCTAATACCAGTTGAAGGAAAATCCTGATTTCCTGATCCAGGTTCGTTCAGATCTGATCAGATCAAGATATATATTTTAAATTTTTTTTTTTAATTTGTATCAGATCTAGGATATTTTAGATCTAATTCTTATTATTTTAATAAATAAAATAAAGTAAATATAAATTAAATCAAATTTAATTTACCTGATTTGGGTAATCCTATTACCCTGTTGATGATCCTGTATCCAGCGGAAGGTCTGGATCTAGCCACATAAGTGCCTAGCCTCTATCGGTATCCACTCAGACTGGATCTAGAGATCCTCTTCTTTTCTATCATGTCTCCAAAAATCAGATCTGGATCTGATCTGGAGGATCTTCAAAACTCCTTTTGAAGATCAGCAGTCGTCCTTTGCAGTAGTGCAGCCTTCTTGCTTTTGATCTCCTTTCTTTGATCTGGATCGCACCAACCAAGCTCCAAAACTATTTTGGATGTGGAAAGGAGAGGGAGAAGAAGCTTTGGCATGGAGGAGGAGAGGAGAAAAAGCCTTGGGCGTGGGGAATTCTGATTACTCTTTGAGTTGGGTACAGGGTCTTATTTATAGACTAACTATGATCCAACTCCTCTTCTTCCCAACCAATCACAACCCTTTGTGAAATCAGATCTAAATCTGATTGGATGGAAAATAGAGTCCCCTGGATTCCTCCTTAGAGGGTGCCTAAGATCAGTCAAACTGGATTCTTAGAAGAACTCTAATTGGAATCCAAAAGGGAGGTGGAGTCCTTGTCCAACAAGGACTCCAGGGCGCCTCCAACTTGGGCACACGCCTAGGGTGGCGTGCGCCCTCCTCCTTGCTAGGTTCTGGCAGGGGGACAGGCCCCCACCAGCTCTCCAATAGGTGCATGACATGTGGTCAAAAGTCAAAGTATCAATGGTCAACGTTTGACCAGTCAAAGGTAGACTTTTAACCAAAGTCAAAGAACAAGAAATGGCAGGTGACCAAAAATGGCAGGTAATATCTTACAAAATAAGACAACCCTTTTTGACTTGGACTACCTCCTAGTCAGACCATATGAAGGCCTCTGATTGAGCACAAACTCCTTTGGCTCAGACAGGATAACTTATTTATGATAGTAAAAGAAGAACGTTAGGTTCAATCGAGTGCTAGCACGATTTTCTTGAACCTAATTGAATCTCATTCAGATCAATTGAACTGGATCAGTTCAATTGATGATCACCAGATTCAAACCCTTGTTTGTGTGACCCAGTTAGGTTCAGTTCTGTATGGTAATGGGATATGTCATGATCTCTATCATCGACATCATCGAAACTCCTTTCGATGGATCAGAACTCTTCTGATTCGAATAGCTAGAATGATCGATCATCTAAATCATTCTAATTGCTCCCAAAATCCACCAGTGACACCTAGCAGTATATGGTGGCAACCCATCAGAGCTAAATGCGAATCTCTTGGTGCAGCTACCTGTGTGATTAAGTTCTTCTATCTTGAGCCTCCGATCAGATTAGGGTTAAGGTAAACTCGTTAAACCCTAGTCTCTGTCATATGATGTAATCATTCGATTCGAGTCCGATGTGAAAATCTAAATAGAAACTCTTTCTATTATTTCACTCTGCCATGGCCATGGGCTTCTGGGACTTGATTCTCATGATTATCATAGGGCTGCTCCTCTACCACCGAGGTAGATAGATTCCATCTTGATGCCATCCAGTTCCTACAATGAACATGCTATAGCCAACATACACCTCAGGGTTCCATATGGCTAGGAGACCGAGTAATGGTGTAGTCAAACTATAACACCCTCAAGGTGAACTGCCGATGCATCTCAGGTCAAAGAACCAGACACACTACTGCAGCATCGAGTCAGTCATTGACGAGAAGGTAGACTCCCTAATGACTACTCGAGGTGGTCACGCTCAGTGCCCTCATTCTCTAATGAGTACCTATACTCTCGCTCCAGTATCTCCACACCGTAGACTCAAGACTCATCTACTATAGAGAAGCGATTGTACACCAACCTTTCGGATCAATCACCATCGTCGTGATGATCCTATGGTTGGGTGCAATTTATGAGTTAATAATGATTATTCATGTCTTAAATTTTCAACTCTTGAAAATATGAATTATCATTACCATTAACTCAAAGGATGTATCACAGACACTAAATACACATATGTGATAGAAAATAACTCATTTTATTGATATTAGTCAAAATTATAATTTTGCCCCTAGAAGTGTATTACAAGTGTCAGCCAATTCTGGCTTCTAGGACACATATATCTAACACTCCAATGGGGGTTATCGGGGCCAGGAGATCTGTGTGGACCAACCGTAGAGGCCGAACATATGTGCGGCTATGGTGCGATATCAGATTATTATTTGATGAATTCAGATTATGGTGATCAGCTGCCTACGAAAAGATATTATATTTTGAAAATATAAATGTAGTAAATAGTTTGCTAATTAATTAAATTAATTACTTCTTTCGCTACATCTTTGCTATTTTCGAATAAATTTTTTGAAAGTAATACTGCAAATCCTGCACTGCATCCTTCAAATGATATTAGAGCAAGGTTCGCTAAACATGATATGCTTGCATGTTTAGATTGATAATTTAGATTTGATCTAAATATTAATCTAACAATCTAATTAATAAGTTCTAAAAATTAAAATTAAGATCGTATGGATTGAAGGTTGTCCTGCTATAGGATTTATCCCCTACGGTGAAAAGATTATCCTGATACATTGCTGATCTAAATTATTAATCGTAAAATCTTAGATCTGATCTAATATTTTTATGATCTGACTAAATTAGGATTTAATCTAATTTTTGATCATGAATGCATATTTAGATAGGATCTAAAGTTTGATTCATGATTTAGTATTATGTAGTGTACATAGTTTCAGATTAAACCCTACAACTAGTATTGTTTGTAAAATCGAGCCGATTCAATTTTAAAGTGAGTCGACTCAATTGGTGAACAATGCTAAGTTGTAAAGAACCTTTCAAAATTTTAAAAAATATTTTTAAAATGCCAAACCCTAACCCTTAGCCCATAAACATAATTAAAATTAAGTATGATGATTAAGTGTATAGAATTATGAATTAAGACTCTAAGTCATGAATCATAAAACATGGGTTATTGGGTTAGTTGAATTGGATCCATTAATTGGGTTAGACCTAAGGTTAGTTAAAGAATGGACTAATTTAGAGTAATTAATCAAATCTAATTAAATATTAATTTAGATTAGATCAAGAATTCTATAGAATCAATTACAATAGTTATAGTTGCTCAAGTTCATGCCTTTAATGAGGACCAAATGGACTTGATTCGTGGCCACGCGGTCGAATCCATAATTACTAGCTTGATCAAATTAAAACTAATGAATCGGATGGTGTTCAAGATAAGTCTGATAGTTTGACTAGTGATTTTTAATTGGGAGCTACTCGCATTGGTTTGGTCTTTGACGAGTTAATGGCATATCCCCTCTACTGATCTCACTTACTTGACCATCTTGGTGAATTAGATTTTGATTAGATCACTTGGTGATTTGGACACACCCATGTCAATTAGGTAAATTCGGCTGACTGATTTAAGTGCTCCTAATGTTAGCATAGATTAGATCCTTTTTAATCTGACTTTGTGAAGTCAGTGGAAGGATCGAAATTGGCTCACTGAATTTCTTTCTCTTCTTAAAATATGTTAATTAAATTTTTTAAAATTATTAGATCCTTAAAAATGAAATAGTTATATAGATAACTAAATCATAGCCTCCCATTAAGTTGAGTGATAATGGGTTCATTAGTATAATGATCATTGGAGGCCCAAAGGCCTGTGATTATTGACTAATGAAATTATCATGCATCAAATGATAAAATCAAATATAGTCATGTTAATGGTTGGACCTAATCGAACTTTTCAGTGGAGGCCAAAGTCTACTGATTAGGTCTCTGAGGCAAAATCAATATTACTAGTAGTTATTTAGAAAAAAAATTAATTTTGAATCTATCCATTGATGCATATAGGTTGACTAACCAAAGTTGGGCTCGTGTGTAGTCTATGTGGATTCTAGTACACACTAAAGAATTAAAGTAATTTCTCGAATTGGAGGTAGAGGCTACCAATACGTATAAAATAGTAGAAGAACCTTTAGACTAAAGTCCAAGTCTTTAGGATAATTGATTCATATACTAATTAAATTTAGTTTTTCTTTTTATGTAGAAATGACCACTAACCTATCGCTTTGGTTATTGTTAGACAATGATAAATTAATGAGATCCAACTTTGATAGCTGGCATCGTAAGTTGAAAATCATCCTGGAGCATGAGCGGATCCTTTATATAGTAATAGATCTAGCACTTGAGGAGCCAGCTCTAGGAGTGGTACGAGATACTTACCAGAAGTGGCTCAACGATCGCACCACCGTTCGGTGCATAATGCTGGCGGCAATGAATGATGAGTTCAGCCTCAGGTTCGAAAATACCTAGCCACAGGAGATGCTTCAAATGTTGAATAACTTTTTTGGCATGCTTGATGACATTGAAAGGCATAAAACATGTTGTGCCATTTTCAATGCTTGGATGAGGGATGGGGCCTCAGTCACCGATCATGTATTGCACATGTTCGAGATGATTGAGTGCCTTAGCAAGCTGGACTTTTTCTTACATGAATAGCTCGATAAGGATGCGATCCTTAATTTCTTGCCCAAGTCCTTCCGCTCTTTTTTGACTCATTTTAAAATGACAAAGCCTATAGTCAACTACCATGGTTTGTTGGGGTTGCTGTAGAACTTTGAGAAGGATCACCAACTCCATAAGAAAATGATGAATGTAGTGAGAGGGTCTTCTTCTAGTCATCGACCTTTTAAGAAAGAGAAGAAGAATAAGAAGAAGAAAAATAAGAAGGTACAGCCACGTGCTGGGATGACTACATAGGGTCAGACCAAGAAGCACAAGCCCGATCAGAGCTAGGCTAAGTGCTTCTTCTATAAGAAGCAGGGGCACTGAATGAGGAACCGTCCTCTGTACATTGCCTCTCTAGATCCAAACAGGCCAAGAAAAAAGCAAGTGGTTGCTGGGCAAGGTAATTATATGATAACACCTTGCAATTTTTTCTTATTTGATTCTACTGTCTAGGTATTAGATATTGAAAGCCCTTATCATATTTGTAATTCTATACAGGGCTTGCAGATCAGTAGAAGATTTGATTAAGATGAGAGGTTCATAAACGTTGGAGATGGAAGACAAGTTATAATTTTAGCTTTAGAAATCATGAATCTTACAATCAATTCAAATAAAGTTATTCTTAATGAATATCATTTTTGTCTAATTTTTTTATTAAATATCATTTCTGTAGGCCTTTTGGCCATGAATGATTTTGAAATATCAATAAAAAAATTATAATATCATTTTGAATGGTATTATAATTTTTATTGGATAATTAAATAACGATATTTACTAATCAACTATGCCTGTTAATGTGGTTCAATCCTTCGATAAATGCCTTAGAATTAGTGATGTGTCCAAAGTCTATCTTTGGCACTGTAGACTGGATCATATTAATAAGAATAGAATAAATAGGTTAGCTTAAGAAGAAATTCTTGAGATTAGTAATTGTGAATCACTTCCGACCTGTGAGTTCTGTCTTCTTGGTAAGATGACCAAGTCACCTTTTACTGAAAAAGATGAATGAGCCACTAAACTTCTGAGTCTAGTACATTCAAATGTATGTGGACCTATGAACTCAAGTGCCAAAGGTGGATATTTCTACTTCATAACCTTCACAGACGATCTATCAAGGTATGGATACGTCTATTTAATGAAGCATAAGTGGGAGTTGTTTGAAATGTTTAAACTATTTTGAAATAAGGTAGAGAAACAAACTAGAAAGAGTATTAAAACTCTTCGATCTAATCGAGAGAATGAGTACCTTTCCAATGAATTTCTAACATATCTAGGAAAGAATGAAATTCTCTTCCAATGGACCCTTTCTGGAATACCACAATATAATGGTATGTCTGAAAGAAGAAATTGGAACCTGTTGGACATGGTTCGATCCATGATGAGGTTTGTTGATTTGCCAATCTTCCTATGGAGATATGCGCTCGAGTCAGCTTATTACATTCTAAATAGGATTCTAAGTAAATCTATTAATAAAACACCATATGAGATATGGACAGGACGTAAGCTAGTACTCTCATACCTTAGGATTTGGGGGTGTCCGGCTTATGTCAAATATTTAATGATAGATAAGCTTGAACCTAGGTCTGATAAGTATAGTTTTATAGGTTACCCAAAAAAAATGAAAGGGTATTACGTCTATCTTGCTGATGAGCAAAAAATAATTATCAGCCTTAAGGCAGTCGTTTTAGAAAAGAAGTTTCTTGGTAAAGAAACTAATGTCTTTAAGATTGAACTTGATGAAGTTCGGCAGGTGGAAGATCAGACACAAGTTGTTGAACTTGAGCTGGATCTGATTAGATTAGAACTAGAACCCATTATAGATGCATCCTTAAGGCAATCTGGTAGAGTACCACGTCAACCGAATAGATATTATGATTTTTTGGTCCAAAATGGGGATCCTATCAAACTCGATGAGAATGATGAGGATTCGATTACCTACATGGATGAAATGTAGAGATCCGACTCTAAGAAATGGCTTGAGGCCATGAAATCTGAAATGGAGTTCATGAAAGTCAATGATGTATGGACATTGGTTGACCCACATGAAGGGGTAAAGTCTATAGGATGTAAGTGGGTCTTCAAAAGAAAAAAAGGCGCAGATGAAAAGGTGGACACCTATAAAGCCCATCTGGTTGTCAAGAGGTATCATCAATGTTATGGTATTGACTATGATGAGATATTCTCTCCTATGGCAATGCTCAAATCCATTCGAATTAAGCTTGCCATCGCTGCTCATCTGAACTATGAAATCTGGTAGATGGATGTAAAAATGATTTTTTAAATGGAGAGCTGGATGAAGAGGTATATATGATACAGCCTGAAGGATTCACATCCGTAGGTGAGTCTAAGGTGTGTAGGCTTTGAAGGTCCATTTATGGATTGAAGCAGACATCTCAGAGCTAGAATATATAATTTGATAGAACAATCAAAATGTATGGCTTCATTAAGAATGAAGAAAAATCCTACATGTACAAGTAGGCTAATGGTCTAGCAATAGTATTCCTAGTATTGTATGTGGATGACATTCTTTTAATTAAAAATGATGTTCTTGTATTACAAGAATTAAAGATCTGGCTGTCATCATAGTTCTCTATAAAAGATCTAGGAGAAGCTTCCTACATTTTAGGAATGAAGATCTATAGAGATAGATCTAAAAGGTTGCTTGGATTGTCCTAATCTACGTACATTAATACTGTGCTGAAATGATTCAGCATGGAGAATTTCAAGAAAAGCTATCTACCAATAAACCATGGAATTTTTCTTTCAAAGAGGGATTGTCCGATAACACACTCTAAAAAGAGAGTGTGTAGGCTTCGGAGGTCCATTTATAGACTGAAGTAGGCATCTCGGAGCTGGAACATACGATTTGATAGAACAATCAAAATGTATGACTTTATTAAGAACAAAGAGAAACCCTGCATATACAAGTAGGCTAATGATCTAGCAATAGTATTTCTAGTATTGTATGTAGATGACATTCTTTTAATTGAAAATGATATTCCTGCATTACAAGGATTAAAGATCTGGCTGTCATCATAGTTCTCTATAAAAGATCTGGGAGAAGCTTCCTACATTTTAGGAATCAAGATCTATAGAGATAGATCTAAAAGGTTGCTTGGATTGTTCTAATCTACGTACATTACTACTGTGCTGAAATGGTTCAGCATGAAGAATTCCAAGAAACCCTATCTACCGATAGGCCAAGGAATTTTTCTTTCAAAGAGGGATTGTCTGACAACATCTCTAAAAAGAGAGTGTATGAGTAGAATACCATATACTTCGATAGTGGGTTCTATAATGTACGCCATGATATGTACGTGATCAGATGTGGCATACTCACTAGGGGTAGTGAGTAGATACCAATCTGATCCAGGAGAGAACCACTGGAATGTTGTTAAAATCATTCTAAAGTATTTAAGAAATACTAAGGACCAATGGCTTGTATATGGTGAATCGAACTTGAAACTTATGAGGTTCATAGACTCCAGTTTTCAGTCTAATCATGATGATAGCAAGAGTGCATCGGGATATATATTCACCCTTAATGGTGGGGCTATTGTTGGAAGAGTTTCAAGCAGCACACTATGGTCGATTCAGTTTGCGAGGTAGAGTTTATCGCTACATCAAATGCTACCAAAGAAGCGATGTGGCTAAGAAAATTTATCACCAAGCTTAGAGTAGCATCCTTCTTTGATGGTCCAGGTTCTACTTTATTGCGACAACTCTAGAGCCATTGCTCAAGCGAAGGAACCAAAGGCACACCAGCAGATGAAGCATATTCTGCACCGCTATCATCTTATTCAAGAAATTATGGATCAAGATGACATTGACCTTTAGAAGATCAACGAAAAGAAGAATCTGGCCGACCCATTCACTAAAGCTGTTGAGGTGAAGGAGTTTAATGACTTCAAGTCGAAGATAGGTATTAGATACTTCATCGATTGGCTTTAGTCTAATTAGGAGATCATTGAAAATATGTCCTAAAGCCAATTATCAATCTGTTGATGGTTGGGTTATACATTTATAATTATATATAAATTATAAATTAATAAAAGTTATTTTGATATTTTTTCATCATAAATTCTGTTGTCTTTTAATGAACTCCTGTGTTGTGATAAAGTCCTTAAGACTATCTAGATTCGACAAAAGAGGATTTATCATTTAATCCTTAAATTATTCACAATCAAAAGATACATTGTTACTTAGGATGACATTATTTATTAAGTATAGATCGTTGTGTGCCATATAGGTTGGTTATCCTCATAATCAAGGAGTGTTGAGACACTGGTATGGCATGCAAGTGAGATGTATGGGTACATCTGCATTGAACATGACCAACTCCAAAGATTTTCTCCTATCAAGATTAGCTCCAATAGAATATGCGTATAAATGTCCCTCTAACCTGAGATCACCATGATGACTTTCAAGCAACTCATTATGCTTTAGTGCCGGACTATCTGAATTTTTAATTCAGTGATGAAAGATTTTTGGACACAATCAAGTACTTAAGAAGTCGGTGCGTGTATCAAGTTAGGATTGACTACTCCTATTTTTAGGAGCTGTGTTCAATTATATTTTAATTTAGCAAAGCCTTGGCCAGGGTAGTCTTAGTGAGGAGTCATGGGACTAATTGCTTTGAGACACGACATGGATGTATTTACTAGGATTGATAGTCTAACCCTGAGTCATCTATTACACAGAGATCATAGGGATGAATTATACGGTAACCATATTCCATAGGTTCGTCGATGTTGCATGTTGGCAAATTTGATCTATCCGAACATTGGGTATCATTGCTAGATGGTCACATCAATTGGTACAAAAAATCAATTTTTGTGCTATCGGCTTAGGATTCGAACCTATGGGGTCATACATAATAGGAGTTACTACCTGATCTGATGGCCGATCTAGAGTTCTGATGGATTGAGACTCTGAGTTCCACTGATCTAAAACTCTTTGATCAAGAGTTCTACTGGCCTGAGACTATATAATCATAAGTTTCATTCGTTTGGGACACTGGGTTCAAGAGTCCCACTAGATTGGGACTCTTTAAGAGTTTCATAGTGATGGAACTCTATTGCCCAGACTCCCATCCAATTGAAACTTTATATTTATTAAAGGATTAATTAGTAATTTGATTATTGATTAGCTCAATTTGATTGAGCGATGAGGATTTGTCAAGTTTGATCGAATTAGATTCGATTGGATTTGATCCGATTAGATCATGAGTTGACCTAATCACTATGTGAGATTTGATCCAGATTTGATCAGGGGCTGGACCAAATTAATTTTTAATTTAATTAAAAATTAAATAGATTGGGTTAAGCCTAATTTGGTTGGATTTAATTTGGTCTAGTTAGTTTTGAATTAATTTGATTTGGTTGAAACCAACTTGGACTAATTCAAACCCTGTTTGAATTCAAACCTCCCCATGCGCCACCTCATATTTGACTTTTCTACCTTGCCCATGCCCCCCTTTGTTTTTTATGTAAGTTTCTCTCATGAAGAGAAGAAATTTGCACCCCCTTTCTTTCTCTCTATGACCTGGTCAAGTGTTGGACCAGTTCAAACATTTTTTGAGTTTTGAATTCAAAGAGGTTGGTTTGGTTGAAACCTCCCTCTCCCTCTTAGCTTTATCTCCATGCCCTTCTCTTTTTTTTGGTCACCAATTTTTTCTAAAAAATGGGCATACACGTAGGAGGAAAGTCCTTCTGCATGTGAAATTAGTGGTATGGGCATTGGAATTGGATAGGCTTGCATTTGAATTCAAATACTAGAAGTTGGTTGAAATTAGTTCAACCAATCTTAACTTATCCATTCCATGCAATATATCTATTTATTTTTCATGCAATAAATTATGAGGATTTTTGTGCATAAAACCAAAGGGGTTTCAATTCTGTGGTAAAAATTTTAAAGTGACTGGCAATTGGTTTTAGGCAAAAAAAATCCTAGAGTGAAGGTGAGTAGGGTCCTATAGCACTTTATTTTTTCTTCATGCCTCTATTCTCTTCTAATTTTTGTCTCTAAGGATATCAAATTTTTAGATATGATCTAAATAAAGTTTATATATTTGAAAGTCATCTTTCCATGAAAACTTGTTTCATGGAAAAACTGCACACAGAGAGGGCATGGGAGGGTTTTTAGTGCGTCAGGGATTTTGGGCCTAGTGAAACCCAAGATTTGGAAATCTGGGCTTGGGTGGAGAGATTGAGTGCTGTGAGCATCGGATCACCACCAAACTTTATACACCATCTCATCATCCTTCGAATGTGTTCTAATTTTTTAAAGCATCTGGAAAATCAGAAAGTAGATGATCGATTGGATCGATCATGATCAGCCATCGAAGGCCTCGTCGAGGAGCTAGCACTCTAGTGGAACTGTTCGGGGCAAGGAGCTCTGTGTGGACCAATTATAGAGGCTGCACATGTGTGTTGCTATGGTGCAACATCAGAGTATTATTCAGTGAATTCAGATTATGGTGATCAGCTACCCACAAAAAGGTATTGTGTTTTGAAAATATAGATGTAGTAAATAGTTTGCTGCATAGTTTTATTTTCATATCTATATGAATGCATGCATATTATGTTTAGATCCTTAGTATAGGATTTAATATTCTGATATGAGCAGTAGGTAATTAATTAGATTAATTTCTTCTTTCATTGCATCTTTGCTATTTTTAAATTTTTTTTTTGAAAGTAACACTGCAAACCCTACACTGCATCCTTTAAATGGTATCAGAGCAAGATTCGCTAAATATGATATGCTTGCATATTTAGATTGATAATTTAGATTTGATCTAAGTATTAATCTAATAATCTGATTAATTAGATCTAAAATTTAAAATCAAGTTCGCATGGACTGAAGCTGCTGTAGGATTTATCCCCTATAGTGAAAAGATTGTCCTGATACGTTACTGATCTAAATCATTAATCATAAAATCTTAAATCTGATCTAATATTTTTATGATCTGATTAAATTAGGCTTTAATCTAATTTTTGATCATGAATGTATGTTTAGATAGGATCTAAAGTTTGATTCATGATTTAGTATTATGCAGTGTACATAGTTTCAGATTAAACCCTACGACTAGTATTGTTTGTGAAATCGAGCTAATTCTATTTTAAAGTAAGTCAACTCAATTGGTGAATAATGCTAAGTTGTAAAGAATCTTTCAAAATTATAAAAAATATTTTCAAAATGCCAAACCCTAACCCTCAGCTCATAAACTTAATTAAAATTAAGTATAATGATTTAGTAATTAGAATTATGAATTAAGACTCTAAATCATCAATCATAAATCGTGGGTTATCAGGTTAGTTGAATTAGGTCCATTAATTAGATTAGACCTAAGGTTAGTTAAAGAATGGACTAATTTAGAGTAATTGATCAAATCTAATTAAATGCTAATTTAGATTAGATCAAGGTCTCTATAGAATCAATTACAATAGTTGTAGTTGGTCAAGTCCATGCTTTTAACGAGGACCAAATGGACTTGATTCGTGGCTACGCGGTCAAACCCATAATTACTAGATTGATCAAATTAAAACTAATGAATCAGATGATATCTAAGGTAAGTCTGATGGTTTGACTAGCGGTTTTTAATTGGAAGCTACTCGCATTGAGTCGGTCTTTGATAAATTAATGGCATACCCCTTCCACTGATCTCACTTACCTGGCCATCCAGGTAAATTAGGTTTTGATTAAATCACTTGGTGATTTGGACTCACCCATGTCAATTAGGTAAATCAGTCTGACTAATTTAGGTGCTCCTAATGCCAGCTTAGATTAGATCTTTTTTAATCTAACTTTGAGAAGTTAGTGGATGGATCAAAATTGGCTTGCTGAATTTCTCTTTTCTTTTAAAATATATTAATTAAATTTTCTAAAATTATTTGATCCTTAAAAATAAAATAGTTATATAGATAACTAAATCATAGCCTCTCATTAAGTTGAGTGATAATGGATTCATTAGTATAATGATCATTAGAGGCCCAAAGGCTTGTGATTATTGACTAATGAAATTATCATTCATCAAATGATAATTTGGTCAAGTCTTTCTGATGGTGGTTAGGTTGGCCGACCAAAGTTGGGCTTGATCATTTATTGATTAGATAAAATCAAATATGGTCATGTTAATGGTTGGACCTAATCGGACTTTTTTAGTGGATGCCAAAGCTTACTGATTAGATCTTTGAGGCAAAATCAATATTACTAGAAGTTATTTAGAGAAATAATTGATTTTGAATCTACCCAAAGATGCACATGGGTTGACCAATCAAAGTTGGACTCGTGTGTAGTCTATGTGGATTCTAGTATCCACTAAGAAATTAAAGTAATTCCTCGTATTGAAGGTAGAGGCTATCAATTCATATAAAATAGTGGAAGAACCTTTAGACTAAAGTTCAAGTCTTTAGGATAATTGATTTATATACTAATTAAATTTTATTTTATTTTTTTATGTAGAAATGACCACTAATCTGTTGCTTCGGTCATTATTAGATAATGATAAATTAATGGGATCCAACTTTGATAGGTGATATCGTAAGTTGAAAATCGTCCTAGAGCATGAGCGGATCCTTTATATAGTAACGGATCCAGTACTTGAGGAGCCAGCTCCAGGAGTGGTACGAGATGCTTATCAAAAGTGGCTTAATGACTGCACCACTATTTGGTGCATAATGCTGGTGGCAATGAATGACGAGTTCAGTCATAGGTTCGAAAATACCCAGCCATAGAAGATGCTTTAAATATTGAATGACTCCTTTGGCATGCTTGACGATGTTGAAAGGCATAAAATAAGTTGTGCCATTTTCAACACTCGGATGAGGGATGGGGCCTCAGTCACCGATCATGTATTGCACATGATCGAGATGATTGAGAATCTTAGCAAGCTGGGCTTTTTCCTGTATGAGCAGTTCGATAAGGATGCGATCCTTAATTGTTTGCCCAAGTGCTTCCTTCCTTTTCTAACTCATTTTAGAATGACAAAGCCTGTTGTCAACTACCACGGCTTGTTGGGATTACTGTCGAACTTTGAGAAGGATCACCAACTCCATAAGAAAATGGTGAATGTAGTGGGAGGATCTTCTTCTGATCGTCGTCGACCTTTTAAGAAAGGAAAGAAGAACAAAAAGAAGAAAAACAAGAAGGTGTAGCCACGTGCTGGGATGAATGCACTAGGTTAGACCAAGAAGTGCAAACCTGACCAGAGCCAGATGGAGTGCTTCTTCTGTAAGAAGTAGGGACACTGAAAGAGGAACTATCCTCTATACATTGCCTCCCTAGATCCGAACAGACCAAGGAAGAAGCAAGTGATTGCTGGACAAGGTAATTATATGATAACTATTAGATATATGTGCCCTAGAAGCCAGAATTAGCTGACATTTATAATACACTTCTAGGGGCAAAATTGTAATTTTGACTAATATCAATAAAATGGGTTATTTTCTATCACATATGTGTATTTAGTGTCTGTGATACATCCTTTGAGTTAATGATAATGATAATTCATATTTTCAAGAGTTGAAAATTTAAGATATGAATAATCATTATTAACTCATAAAATGCTCTCGACTATAGGATCATCATGAGGATGGTGATTGATCCGAAAGGTTGGTGTACAATCGCTTCTCTTTAGTAGATGGGTCTTGAGTCTACGGTGTGGAGATACTAGAGCGAGAGTACAGGTACTCGTTAGAGAACGAGGGCACTGAGCGTGACCATCTCGAGTAGTCATTAGGAAGTCTACCTTCTCGTCAATGACTGACTCGATGCTATAGTGGTGTGTCTGGTTCTTTGACCTGAGGTGCATCGACAGTTCACCTTGAGGGTGTTATAGTTTGACTACACCATTACTTGATCTCCTAGCCATATGGAACCCTGAGGTGTATGTTGGCTATAGCATGTTCATTGTAGGAACTGGAATAGCATCAAGATGGAATCTATCTACCTCGGTGGTAGAGGAGCAGCCCTATGATGATCATGAGAATCAAGTCCAGAAGTCCATGGCCATGGCAGAGTGAAATAATAGAAAGAGTTTTTATTTAGGTTTTCACATTGGACTTGAATCGAATGATTACATCATATGACAGAAACTAGGGTTTGACGAGTTTACCTTAACCCTAATCTGATCGGAGCTCAAGATAGAAGAACTTAATCACACAAATAGCTGCACCAAGAGGTTCGCATTCAGCTTTGATGGGTTGCCACCATATACTGCTAGGTGTCACTGGTGGATTTTGGGAGCAATTAGAATGATTTAGATGATCGATCATTCTAGCTGTTCGAATCAGAAGAGTTCTGATCCATCGAAAGGAGTTTCGATGATGTCGATGATAGAGATCATGACATATCCCATTACCATACAGAATTGAACCTAACTGGGTCACACAAACAAAGATTTGAATCTGATGATCATCAATTGAACTGATCCAGTTCAATTGATCTGAATGAGATTCAACTAGGTTCAAGAAAATCATGCTAGCACTCGATTGAACCTAACGTTCTTCTTTTACTATCATAAATAAGTTGTCATGACTGAGCCAAAGGAGTTTGTGCTCAATCAGAAGCCTTCATATGGTCTGACTGGAGGTTGTCCAAGTAAGAAAAGGTTATCTTATTTTGTAAGATATTACCTGCCATTTTTGATCACCTGCCATTTCTCATTCTTTGACTTTGGTCAAAAGTCTATCTTTGACTGGTCAAATATTGACCATTGATACTTTGACTTTTGTCCACATGTCATGCACCTATTGGAGAGCTGGTGGAGGCCTGTCCCCCTAGCAGAACCTAGCAAGGAAGAGGGCGCATGCCACCCTTGGCGTGTGCCCAAGTTGGAGGCGTGTAGGAGTCCCTGTTGGACAGGGACTCCATCTCCTTTTTGGATTTCGATTAGAGTTCTCCTAAGAACCAAGTTTGACTGGTCTTAGGAACCCTCTAAGGAGGAATTAGGGGACTCTATTCCCACCAATCAGATTTAGGTCTAATTTTACAAAGAGTTATGATTGGTTGGGAAGAAGAGGAGTTGGATCATAGATAGTCTATAAATAAGACCCTGCGCCCAACTCAAATTAAGATTGAATCATAATTCCCCATGCCCTAAGGCTACCTCTTCCCTCTTCCTCCATGTCAAACCCACCTTCTCCCTCTCCTCTCCACATCCAAAGGAGTTTTGGAGCTTGTTTGGTGCGATCCAGATGAGAGAAAGGCGACTGAAAGCTAGAAGGCTGCACTACTGCAAAGGACGATTGCTGATCTTCGAAAAGAGTTTTGAAGATCGTCCAGATCAGATTCAGATTTAATTTTTAGAGATGTGATAGAGAAGAAGAGAATCTCTAGATCTAGTCCAAGTGGATACCGGTAGAGGCCAGGCACTTATGTGGCTTGATCCAGAACCTTCTGCTGCTTACAGGATCACCAACGGGTAATAGGATTACCCACTTCAAGATAAATTAAATCTAATTTAATTTATCTAATTTTATTTTAATTTCTAAAATAATAATAATCAGATCTAAAATATCTTAGATCTAATCTAAATTAATAAATTTTTTTTTTGAAATATATCTCTTGATCTGATCAGATCTAAACGAACCTGATCCGAGAAATCAGGATTTCCCTTCAACTGGGATCAGAGTCAAGTTCTAAAAGTGTTTAGATCTAATTTTAAATTTATTTTAATTAAAAAATAAGTAATTTTAGATGTCACATGAGATGTGATTAGATCTAAAATCAAAAAAATTAAAATTAAATGATTTGGATCTAAGATTAGAAAATATGCATGACTAGTTCTAAAATAGAATAGTTCTATAGAATAGTCTTGTATGTTTTTAATTTAATTTGATTAAATTATATTTTAGATTGATTTATTTACTATTTTTTGATATTATAATGGTTATAATAATATCTAAAAAATAGTAAATAAAAATTATTTAATTTTAAATATCATATGAGATATGATTGATGCATGTCTAGACTAGTTGTAGAATAGTTCTACATAATTATCTAGATTAGAATTTATTTTGATTAGATTAATTTAAATCTAATTTTTTAGATTATTATGAGATAATTTAGATCTAAAAATATGCATGATTCGATACATGAGATGTATGCAAAATATGCCATGATTAGATCTAATTTGTATATGAGATATATGATATAGATCTAAAACTATTTTGTAGTATTGCATGTTCCTGATTAAGGCGTTCCTCTTGGCCGTCCGATCATAAGAATGAAGAAGGATTTAAAGGCCCTCTCTTTTCATTCGATGGGGTGTTCTTATGATGTGTAGGGGTGCTGCGTGTTCGTCCTTAATCAAAAACCCAAAACTTACTTTCTGTAAAACCCTAGATCCTGAAATCCTAGGATTTATTATGCATATTTTATTTATGAACCCTACTTAATTAAAAATTAAGATTATGGAATATCAATTAGGTCTAAAATTGAGAATTTCAGATCTAAGACATATTTCATAATACTGGGTTCGGGCTTGGGTAGCTCAATTAGGTCTAAGCGGTTGATCAAACCGAATCAAGAGTTGGTTAGATGGGATCAACAATGCTTAAATTGATCAGCCTAATAGGATTAAGTCTGGGTCAAGATTGAGTCACGATCAAGCAAGACCTAATTAGGCTCAGAGGTTAGAGTCTGGATTGTAGGCTAACCCAATTGGTTCTGGCTCAATAATTTGGTGTCTAAGGTAAGTTTGGCACATACGACCGACTGATTTTTAATTGGAAGCTACTCGACCTGAATGCATTCTTGTACGAGTTAATGGCATATTCCTTCCACCGATCTCACTTACCTGGCCATATCTGTTGACACAGTTCTGATCTGAGGTGGTCAATAATCCGAGCTAACCCATGCCACTAGGTTAGTCATAATTGTTATGACTATGACAAGTCTAGTTTAATGAGACCTGAATCAATTCTCCCTAAGAAAAGATTAAGTCTGAGGTCTTCCACCATTATAGATGTGCGGGCCCTTTTTGGGGTTGATTATTTTCGGCTGGATACAGTGGCTCAGTTGCACCGAAAAAATGCAACCATGTCTATTAGGCATTGGATGCTATGGGACTGGAGGATGAGTTGGGCTCAATATTTCGGATACGGTGAGAGACTCAATTAGGAATCCAATCTGTGCAAATGATGGGTCTGACTTAACTAAGGAGTGGATCAATATTTTGGATACGGTGAGATTCATGAATTAGAGACCAAGTTTGGGTGCACCATGATTAGAGAATCATTGAACAAGAGTTGTTCACTCATTGGCTAACCCATCATCAATAACTGTTAGGTGAGGTGATGAGTCAGTTGGTGAGACCGCACCACCCACTAAAAATCATTAATCGTGGAGATTTTTCACATCTCTACAGAGGGAGTGTAGGGATCCGAGAAAATAGTGGAAGCTAATTTGTTTAAAAATAAAATCTTTAAATAAATTGGTCAAGTCATAATTACAATATCTAACTAGAATCTTTGACTCTCTACAGAAAAATATCTGCGTCCAACCCATTAGCACATATCCTGAACACACATAGACTGACCGGACCCAATTATAAAGATTGGCTCAGGAACTATAAAATTATTTTGGATTTTGAGAAGTTAACCCATGTTTTGGACCAGGATCCTCCCACCTTACCAGTCCATCCATCTATTGAACAGAGAGCATCTCTGAAAAAATGGATAGACGAAGATAATAAGGCCAGATATTACATGTTGGGCTCGATGTCTGATGAGCTCCAGCGCCAACATGAAGATATCGGGACTGCTCGCCAAATGTTGGCTCACCTGCAGGAGATGTTTGGTGAACAGAGTCGCGCAGCCAAATATCAAGTCACGAAATGACTTTTTAAGGCTAAGATGCGTGATGGGCAGTCAGTCCAAGATCACTGTCTGATAATGATCAAGGACATGGAAGAGCTTGAGAAGCTCGGTGTGAAGTTAGACTTGGACCTGCAGAATGATATTATTCTGCAATCCTTGACTGATGCATATGGACAATTCATCATGAATTACCACATGCATAAACTTCAAAATTTCTTGGCCGAATTAATGAATATGCTGGTTACCACTGAGCTTTCTATGAAAGGTTCTAAAGGCTCAGTTCTTGCTATGGAACGGACTTCTTCCAAAAAAAAGTCTTATGGAAAGAAAAAGAAGTCTACGAAAAAGCAGAAGATGGAAGGTGCAAAGAAGAAGAAGGCAGAGTCGAAGAAAAAGGTCGATGTCAAAGGAAAGTATTTTCATTGCAACAGCGACGGCCATTGGAAGCGGAACTGCCCTACTTACCTGGCCACCCTGAAGAACAAGAAGGAAGGTCCTTCTGGAGGTATGCTCATTATTGAGTCTAACCTTACGATTTCTTCTGCATCCAGTTGGGTGCTTGACTCTGGTTCTAGTGCTCATCTGTGCACTTCCATGCAGGGTCTTGAGGATAGCAGGAGGCTGAGGGATGGAGACATGATCCTACGCATCGGTAATGGAGCAAGAGTTGCTGCAGTAGCCATGGGAACATACCCTCTTCGATTACCATCTGGTTTAGACTTAGTTTTGAAAGACTGTTATTATGTGCCTGCAGCTAGCAGGAATTTGATTTCTATTTCATGCTTAGCACTAGAAGGCTATGTGATTACCTTCTTTAAGGACCATTGTAATATTCTTTATGAAAGAAATAAAATTGCAAATGTTTTCTTATTAACGATCTTTATCAGCTACATATTGATGTACCTGTTCTAACTATCGAGCAAAATGTGAATGCCAAACGACCTAGGGATAGTCCAAATGATAGATATCTATGGCACCTGAGATTAGGTCATATAGCAGAAGATAGGATCAACAAATTGGAGAAAAATGGGCTATTGAGTCCATTGACTTTCGAGTCATATCCAACTTGTGAATCTTGTCTTCAAGGCAAAATGACCTAAACTCCCTTTTGTTGGACATGGGGAAGGGCCACAGATCTCCTTGCCCTAGTACATACTGATGTGTGCGGCCCATTTGATGTGCCGGCTAGAGGCAATTTTGTCTACTTCATTACCTTTACCGATGATCTGTCTAGGTATGGATATGTGTATCTTATGAGACACAAGTCTGAAGCTTTTGAAAAGTTCAAAGAATTCAGACATGAAGTAGAAAAACAAACTGAAAAACCCATTAAGGTTCTTCGATCAGATCGAGGAGGTGAATACCTTAGCCGAAATTCCTAGACTATCTTAAGGAAAATGGCATAGTCTCTCAATGGACTCCACCAGGAACACCTCAACTCAACGGGGTTTCAGAATGGAGAAATCGGACTCTATTGGATATGGTTCGATCCATGATGAGCTTCACAGACCTTCCTGATTTTCTTTGGGGACATTCATTATTAACTTCAATTTATCTACTGAATAGGGTTTCCTCTAAAACCGTTCCTACCACACCGTATGAGATATGGCATGGTAAGAAACCAAGTCTGAGTCATCTCAGAATTTGGGGTTGTCCGGCTCATGTCAAAAGACAACAAGTGGACAAGTTAGAGTTTAGGTCCTTTAGAGCTCGATTCATAGGATATCCTAAAGAGTCATTAGGATACTATTTCTACATTCCAGAAGACCATAATGTGATTGTGAGTCGGACATGCCATCTTTCTTGAAAAATAGTTTATTTCAAGATAGCGGCATTGGAAAAGTAGATCAAAGCTTGATGAGAAAGTCTCACAAGTAGCAACGAGCTAAGGACCAATGTGGAACCAAATCAGGTTGAGCCAATAAGAATCACTACCTCCTCCACCTCGTAGATCGGAAAAGAGTTTTCCATCCCCCTGAAGAGATACTTAGGTATTATTTAGAGGAAGTAGAGGAAAATGTTCCTCGTAGGTAATGGTGCTCATGGTGATGATCCCAAAACCTAACAATGAGGCGATATCAGATATCGACTCCGAGAAATGGCTAGAGAGGCAATGCAGTCAGAAATTGACTCGATGCACTCAAACCAAGTCTGGACCTTGGTAGATCCACCAGAAGGTATAGTACCTATTGGGTGTAAATGGATCTTCAAGAGAAAGATTGGTGCAGATGGGAATGTGGAGACATTCAAAGGCTAGATTAGTGGCAAAAGGTTATAGTCAACGCGAAGGCATTGACTATCAGGATACCTTTTTCCCCAGTAGCTATGCTAAAATCCATCCGCACATTGCTTGCTGTTGCAGCCTATTTCGATTATGAAATATGGCAAATGGACGTGAAAATGGCATTCTTAAATGGATATCTTGAGGAAGATATCTATATGGAACAGCCGCTAGGTTTCACATCCAGTGATACTGATCACAAGGTTTGCAAGCTGCAAAGGTCCATATATGGACTTAAGCAAGCATCTCGGAGCTGGAACACTGATTTCAATGATGTGATCAAAATGTTTTGGATTTCATCAAAAATGAAGAGGAACCATGTGTCTTCAAAAAGGTCAGTGGGAGCGCTGTTGTCTTCCTCGTATTGTACGTGGATGACATCCTCCTTATTGGGAATGATATTTTCATGTTGACCACAGTTCAAAATGTGGTTGTCTAAAGGAATTCTCCATGAAAGACCTAGGTGAAGCATCCTTTATTCTAGGAATTAAGGTCTATAGGGATAGACCGAATAGGATGCTAGGACTTTCATAGAAGATGTACATAGAGGAAGTACTAAAGAGGTTTAGTATGGAAAAACTCTAAGAGGGGATTAATACCCTTCAGACATGGTATTCATCTCTTTCCAAGAAAGATGTGTGCCCAAGCACACCTGAGGAAATAGAACGCATGAGCAAGATCCCTTATGCTTCTGCAATAGGGAGCCTCATGTATGCCATGCTATGTACACGACCTGATATAGCCCATGCTGTGAGTGTCACAAGCAGATATCAGTCAAATCCAGGTGAAGAACACTGGACTTCTGTGAAATGTATCCTTAAGTACTTGAGAAGAACTAAGGATATGATGTTGGTCTTTGGTAATGGAGAACTCCAAGTCCAGGGATACACAGACTCGAATTTTATGTCCGATATAGATGATCGAAAGTCGACATCTGAGAGTCTGTTTATGTGCAATGGTGGTGCTGTCAGTTGGAAGAGTTTCAAGCAAACCGTGATAGCAGATTCCATCATGGAAGAAGAATATATCGCTACATCAGAAGCTGCGAAGGAAGCATTCTGGTACAAAAAAGTTTGCTGCAGAAATTGAGTAATGCCATCAGATGCCATTCCTTTGTATTGCGATAATAATGGTACCATAGCCCTTGCTAAGAAGCCAAGGTCTCACCAGAAATTCAAGCACATTCGAGCGGTGATACCACCTCATCCGCGATTACCTCGAGAAAGGGATTATGTCCGAGGTCAAGAGAGTCAACTCCACAAAGATAATGTACGGCAGACCCACTTACAAAAGCCGTTGGGCCAACAGAAGATCGAAAGCCCACCTTGAAGAAGATGGGACTTAGACTTGTAGCCAATTGGCTTTAGGACAAGTGGGAGATTGTTAGATATATGTGCCCTAGAAGCCAGAATTGGCTGACACTTGTAATACACTTCTAAGGGCAAAATTATAATTTTGACTATAATATCAATAAAATGGATTATTTTCTATCACATATGTGTATTTGAAAGTGTCTGTGATACATCCTTTGAGTTAATGGTAATGATAATTCATATTTTCAAGAGTTGAAAATTTAAGACATGAATAATTTTCATTATTAACTCATAAAATGCTCCCGACCATAGGATCATCACGAGGATGGTGATTGATCGAAAGGATTGGTGTACGATCGCTTCTTTAGGATAGATGAGTCTTGAGTCTATGGTGTGGAGACCATTGGAGCGAGAGTACAGGATACTCGTTAGAGAACGAGGGCACTGAGCGTGACCACCTTGAGTAGTCATTAGGAAAGTCTACCTTCTCGTCAATGATTGACTCGAAGCTGCAGTGGTGTGTCTGGTTCTTTGACCTAAGGTGCATCGGTAGTTCACCTTGAGGAGTGTTATAGTTTGACTACACCATAACTCGATCTCCTAGCCATTCGGAATTCTGAGGTGTATGTTGGCTATAGCATGTTCATTGTAGGAATTGGATTGCACCAATAAGGAGATCTATCTACCTCGGTAGATAGAGGAGCAAGCCCTATGATGATCATGAGAATCAAGTCCATAAGCCCATGGCCATGGCAGAGTGAAATAATAGAAAGAGTTTCTATTAGGATTTTCACATTGGACTTGAATCGAATGATTAATTCATATGACGGATATTAGGATTTGACGAGATCACCTTAACTCTAATCCGGTTGGAGCTCAAGATAGAGGAACATAATCACATAGGTAATTACACCGAGATGTTCATTTTCAATTCGATGGATTGCCACCATATGCTGCTAGATGTCACTAGTGGATTTTGGGAGCAATTAGAATGATCTGGATGATCGATGATACTAGTTGTCTGAATCAGAAATGTTCTAATTTATCGGAAGGTGTTTCGATGATAAAGATCATGACATATTTCATTACTATATAGAACTGAACTTAATTGGATCATACAAATAAGGATTTGGATTTGGATATCATCAATTGGACTAACCCAGTTCAATTGATTTGAATAAGATTCAATTAGGTTCAAGAAAATCGTGCTAGCACTACGATTGAGCCTAATGTTCTCCTTCAACAATCATTAAAGCTTATCTCTGACTGAGCCAAATATATTTGTGCTCACTCAAAAAGGTCTTTACTATGGTCTGACTGGAGCTTGTCCAGGTTAGAAAAGGGTTGTCTTAATTTATGAGATAAATTTGAGACATTACACTTGCCATTTTTCCATCACCTGCTAAATCTTATCTTTGGACTTTGGTCAAAAGTCTGACCTTTGACTGGTCAAATATTGACCATTGACACTTTGACTTTTGTCCATGTCACACCTATAGAGAGAGCTGGTGGGGCTTTGTCTCCTACCAGAACCTGGCAAGAAGAGGGCGCACCACCCTTGGCGTGTGCCCAAGTTGGAGGCCAGGAGTCCTGTTGGATAGGACTCCATCTCTTTTTGGATTCCAATTAGAGTTCTCCTAAGAACCAAGTTTGACTGTCTTAGGCACCTCTAAAGGAGGAATCCAGGGACTCTATCCCACCAATCAGATTTAGATCTGATTTCAAAGATTGTGATTGGTTGGGAAAAGAGAGTTGGCACGCATAGTCTATAAATAAGACCCTACGCCAACTAAAAAATTGAAAGTTTGCACCCAAGCTTGCTCTCCTTCTCCTCCTTCCTTCTCTCTCCTCTCACACCCCAAAGGATTTGGATCCAAGTTGGGTGCAACCGATGAAAGAAAGGCGATGAAAGCTAGAAGGCTGTGCTGCAAGGACAACTGCTGATCTTGAAAGAGTTTTGAAGATCCTCCAGATCAGATCCAATCTATTTTGGAGATGTGATAGAGAAGAAGAGATTCAGATCCAGTCGAGTGGATACGGTAGAGGCAGGCACTTGCGTGGCTAGATCCAGAACCTTCCCTGCTTACAGGATCATCAATGGTAATAGGATTATCCACGTAAGTAAATTAAATTTAATTAATTTATCTAA